>JBCAUG010626905.1:0-14097 GCA_038406175.1 Haplosyllis leylae | reverse complement strand
AAATGACTTAATTTGTAAACTCTTGGTGAAACTCTTGGTGCAACTCGAGATGTCCACTCAGCATTTGGAATGGCTCCATACCTCGTGCGCCGCGCAGCAAGTGCTCGCGCTGCTGTTCTATCCAGGGTAGGGGTTGGGGTACCCCAACCTGACCTGGCCAGGGGTACCCCATCCCTGGCTGGGGGGGGAGGTACCCCAACCTGACCTGACCAGGGGGTACCCCAACCTGACCTGACCCAGGTCGGTTGTCATTATATCTTTTTGTGCAAGTTATATTTCTTGATAAAGAACGAATATCTACATTTACTTTTGGTAATTTTTTTATCAGAAATGAAAGACAATAAGGGCGACTTTATTTTTAAGGAGAAAAAAAAGAATTTTTAAACTCAAAACAGAGAACAGAACTCCGAACTCGAAACAGAGCTGATTTTTTTTCTGGACAAGTATGATACTTCTGGTATGTTCTCATGGCCGCACACATGGTGTGATCGGCATTTGTTTTGAAAATTTAGAGGCTAGGTGGTCAGGACTTAGAAATATTTAGGAGCAAAGGTACCACAACACCTCCTTCTTTCTTGCCTCTCCACCCCAAGCGAAATTGGGATTTTTTTAGACTTGGGAGCAAATTTATCAGAAAAGGTGCAATGCCAAATATTGGTTCTGTCAGAAAACAATATTAATTTCACAGAATGTAATGATGCTTTTGTGTCTCTGCAGAATTTTTTGAGAGTGACATCCAAGCATGACTGCCACGGTAACCACACCCGACCTACGTAAGTACGTTCTGATTAGAATCGTAGTGAGATGTGGGAGATAGTTGTTATTATTGGTCTATACATTACTCATCAAAGGTTATGGCATTGTCACAAAACCGCACAGCTCATGGACTTCAAGTGCATTTGTGGGATGTGAGGACAATGCATCTTTGTGTAATTTGGTGGTTGACATCCACATGTTCTTTCGATGTTCATGCTTCAGTATCTTGTTAAAATTACAATAAAGTACAACCATTTGAAACATTTATTTCTTCTGATTAAACTGTTATGTGAGTATTAAACACAAAGCCTGAGAAAATATATTTGGAAACATAAATAAATGAGCAATACATTTGTCTCAAAAATAATATTGAACTATTATATTTTATATTAAGGAGAGCCAAACAATGTTGGAAATTTTCCAGTATACCTAAGGATGACTCTGATATTCACAGATATTACAACAGGAAGGGTTTCAACCATGTCCTCGGTTAGAAATCTGTTTATGAGAGGCATCCGTTAGTGACCTGGAAAAATTCCAACATAGTTCGGCTCTCCCTGATATAAAATGTAATAGTTCTATATTATTTTTGAGACAAATATATATTGGTTATTTATTTATGTTTCCAAATATATTTTCTCATAGACCACCATTGTAAAACAGTCAGAATTGATTGACACCATCAAAAACAGTCAGAAATGGATGCTCTTCCGTCAGTGTGTTAAGTCTGAAATGCTTATGGTAAATGAGGTGCTGCAGACCATCAAATGTCAAGTACCGCTTTTTAGGTGGTTTAAGTTTATAGTTAAACTATTTTGTAGCATAGCACATGACAATTTCTCGTGGGTAATTTTGGACACTTGTTTTTGGATTTTTCAGTCGCTCCTGCTGCTGATGACAGCAGAGTGACTTATCTTTTCTGTATGGTGTCTGTTTGTTTGTTTGCTTGCTTGAGTGTTTGAATGTAGACAGAGAACTTAATTTCAATTTTACCACCAGATGGCTCATGAGACTAATTTAAAATATTGACACTAGATGACTCTGCTTTTTGCTTAATAACACCACAGTGCTAAATGACACCACATATTACAGCTCTACTTACAATAATTCGGTATTACTTCATATCATATGGTTCTATTTAACAATTTAGCATTACTTAGCATCAAACTTAGTATTTGACATTAACTTAGTTTGATGCAGGTGCAACACAATGCTGGTAGGCATTCTTGTTAAAATTTATCTTTTATTTTTAGTCGCGCCGTCTCTCAAGAGCGGAGCGACTTATCTTCTTACTGTGCCGTCGGTGCGTTAGTATGCTATACCTAGTTCTCTTCAGACATTACATTTTCAGGTCAACTTGGGAAGGGTGGTTTTTACCTACTTGCAGTTGAGGACCACTCTCCGGAATTAGTTCTGTACAAATTTAGCTTGATATATTTTCAGACCTCCTTCATCTCTTCATCTCACTCTTCATCTCTTTACCAATTGCTTCATTTGCCTCATCATCTTACTCTTCATTTCTTCGTCTATCTCTCTTCATCTACCTTTTCATCTCACGCTTCATCACTCTTCATTTCTTCACCAATTTCTTCATTTACCTGATCATCTTACTCTTCATTTCTTCGTCTATCTGTTTTCTACCTTTTCATCTCACTCTTCATCTGCCAATCTTTACATCTCAGTTTTATACAGATTTGACTTGATCAACCTTAATCTTTCTTTTTCTTTTTCTTCATCTTTTCATCCGAGATTTGGCTTCATACATTGTTGGACCTCCTTCATCTTACTCTTCATTTCTCTCTCTATCCATCTCTTCATCTACCAATCATTTCATCTCTTCATAACTCTATTTTTTTTCAATTTATCTCTTCATCTACCTACCTGAAGTGAAGATACTTTTAAATTAAATCGGAGAATCAGATCGGGTGCGCCACAATGCTCGTTGAGCATTCTTGTTATGGTTACTTCAATATTCAGGTCTTTACAATAATATACCTATGAGAAGCAACATTCAATTTACTTACATGTTGTAGAAAATTCGAGTCTTCCTACTGAGAGTGAAATTGAAACGGAAGCAACAGAGACAGACCAAGACAGTGGAGATAGTGTCATTGATAGGTACGAATAGACTGTATACAGGGGACTAGCTACCAGAGATTGGAAAATCTCTGTTTTAGAGAACAGTTGTTAACTCAGGCTGTCCGACTATGTCCGACTGATACTAATCACCGTGCCTTAATAGCACTGCTTTTTAGGAGTTAGTCCTCTTATACATATTAATGAGCAGGGATGAGGGTCATACACCGACAGTGTGAGGTTTCTGAATCCATGAAAGTGTGACGATTGCAGAATTTCAATTAGTGGGATAAGAACGATGGCTTCATGGGATCAATTACATCATTGTTATGAGGTTTATAGATATCATTTGACGTACTCTTTCCTCAGCAAACACAAATAATTTAGTTGTATGTACTTACTTGTTATTTTTCAGCTGCACAAGGTCACTCACATTACAGTCTATAAATAAGTGAACCTTGAATTGTGTTTCAGAACTGAAATGGAGGAAAGAAGAATAAGTCGCATACTGCAAGTATTAACCAACGAGGGCCTTCTATGTTGCATAAAGTCTTATTGTGAGTGGATGCGATGTCATCCTCACATCATAGCTACCTGTGCACAAAGCTCACAGTCACTATGGTCTCGTTTGTCTGTTTTACTCAATTTTCTTCCAACTGAAGCTGAGGTGTGTAGAGAAGGTGAGTAATACAACGCGACTTCGTTTGTGCGATATTCACACCTGTACCAAATCTCGTCCCTGGCATTTTTAGAGGTTAAGTCAGGAGGGTCTGACATCCCTTTCCCTGCCCATCATATTCAGATTCAAATTCCAGAGACAACCAAGGAGGTGGTGCCATCTTCAGTAACTTCTCAGCTGGTTTAAAAATCATATTCAGTTTGGAAAGACACCGGGAATTAATAGGCCGTTTAACAGTGTGTTTTCTTTGAAAGGCGATGAATGAATACTACATGAATATTTTTGACATTTAAATCAAGACATACATTACTGCAGACATTTCAATGACAATTATATGTGACGCAAAGAAAATAAGAAAGTCACTGCTGTAAAAATGTAATAGACTCATTTTATAATAATAGATTTCACGGGATGTGAGGAAGTTTTGAAAGCAGTACAAGAGGCCCAGACACGTAAATGGAATCCAACCATTCCATTGAGGGAGGATTTACATCTACAGGCGTTTCCACCACTGCAGGATGAACACCGCTTTCTCAACTTTATTCCTAGTGCGCGACCGAAGCTTTCTCAAGAGCAGGAGGTACAAATTTTAAGATGTATCGCTTGAGTTATTTTCACTGATAAGCACAGTGGCGGATCTACAGACCAAAATTTCTTTAATTTCATGAAGTTTTCCAGAAAATATATTATATATATTGGGTTGGCGCCCCCCTTCTGTGGGGTTGGCGCCCCCTCCTACGACAAGTTCTGGATCCAACCCCTAAAGCATATTCATTTCTTCAACATAAAGCAACACATTAAGTTTGGTAATGTAGAAAATATCCCTGTGGCCAATAACAAGTTATTATCTAGTTATCTTTTTTTACACTAGACAGGTATGAAGGTCAAAACAAATTCAAAATCTTTGAAAATGGTGCTTCATGTAAAATTGCTTTCATACACTTACTGCAGTATTTACAAAGGCGACTTTTTTACATTAGACCATTTTGCGCTTGTGCTGCCTGCGACGGTTTGGCTACTTTATTGCGAAGATGAAAAGTATCCAGTTCACATATGACACAGACAAGTGCATGTTTTTTGGACCTTTGCAACTGGAATCACAACAGGACGAGAAGTCTGCACACGAACAAATGGTAGGCATATTATTATTATTAAATAAATTTAATAGTTTTCCTTATTCTTCTCTGGTAAGGTCGTCAGATTTCTTCCCGTCGCAGAAACGACCTGCCGTTGATGATGCATGTCTTATACACTGGGTCCGTCTGTAACGAGCAAATAGATGCAAAGAAAACTGCTCGCTGTAAGACAGTGCTCGTAGTAACCAAACTTTTTAACATTGCTGTGAATGATTTTGATGCAAAGAAATCTACTCATTGTATATGCCGGTGCTCGTAGTAACCGAACTCTTTGTAAGCGGGACCCAGTGTAAAAGAATCAAAAGTACATGACATCCACGACAATAAGTTATTGAACAGTCATTATTGTGCAAAGTAGTTAGTTGTCAAGCATTAACTTTAACATTTGAGTAATGTCCTGGTCAGTTGCTTTTGGATGCTAACACTAGCGGTAACTTCTGATACCATTATTTTTGTAAACGCGGACAAGTTTCTAGCTTCAAGAAACACTGGCGTTTCGGTTACCTGACGGTAATTTTCAAAGTTTTGTGTTATTATACGTGGAAGGATAATTAATTTGCCGATTTCCTTTACCTTAGGCAGAAACCTAACATTACAAGAAAATTAAACTTTTGATTTTTTTTCGATTAAAGGAATGCAGCGTCACAGAGAAACCTGCCCTGAACAATTAATTAACATTTTATTGCAGTATTCCGTATTTGTTCCCTGCAAATGAAAAAAAGGAAAGTTTGTGCGTCTTTTCAAAGTAAACAGACAACTTTTTGATAGATTTCAAATGATAAGTAAACATTTAGTCCATATATCTAAGCTTCCTTTGGGAAAAAGCTGTTAAGTAAAAATTAATATTAGCATTAGGTAGACTTGTTATTGCTGCAAATATAAATTTTAAACTCCGAAAAGGAAATTTTATTGAGTTTCCCCAACCCTTGCTGTCTAGCATTTTAAAGTGGTTATGTTAACATTTATCTAGGATGATTCAAAGAAACTTTTGTACTCAAAAAGTGCAAGAAAGTGCAAGACCAAATGTTTGGATGTGAGATAGGTTTGCTTTTACTTAGCAAACAATGAAAAAAAAATGGAAGATGGGAGAGGGGAGAGAAAAAGAGAAAATTCCAATTTCTTATAAATGGTGGAAAGTTTTGCGTGTGTGTACTATGCATGGTCATGTGTATGATATGTAGTCGTTGTGTGAGATTCCGCCATCGGTAGTCATGCGCTTTTAGTGACGTGTTTACGGTGTAAACGTTGTGCCTATTATTGGGCTTTGCCAAGAGGCAGGGAGCCGAGGCTTCTGTCAATATTTTAACTTTGATGCAATTCCATGGGTAAACATTTGCTTGCCTGTGCAAAAGCAAATCCACTGTCACTCTGCAATTTAGCAGAACCAGTTATATAAATTCTTTTCGCTCTCCTTTTACACCGTTCTGTCCCACTAACTTTTTAGGGTCTGTATATAACCAACAGATATAAATGTAGAATCATCAGCTTGCAAAGAAATTTCTTCGAAAACGATAATAATTTTGTTTGTCACAAATTTTAAATAATTTGAAACATCAATTATGATAAAAATAGCAAAATAACCAGACATTGATGACTTGAATTGCGAAGTCACATTTTGTTACTACTCTTATTGAAATTTCAAAACTGCAGTATCGTTAAAAGTTAATTGAACCTTATCGCGAAGCAAAGAGCATGCCATCAATTTGTCGATCACGTATTTCAAGTCGGCAGTCTAGTTCATGGTATCCTGTTAACGTGACATCTCTGCATATTGACTTCTAACACCGAAAATTGATAATTTATGTTTTAACTAAGGTTAAAAATTTAGACACAAAAGCAGACTTGTCCCAAGGTTGATAAAAATTAATCAAAGCAAACAAAGTGGCAATATTCACTGCTTTATCTTGTTTATTTGGTTCAGCGATATCTTTTAAGTGTTCGATAAAGAGTAGTTTAGAAACTGAAGTTTAAAATAGATACATTTATTCAAGATTGAACTTTTTTCCTGTCTGAGTTCATGTGAAAATCAGAATGTCATAAGTGCGCATTCAAACCATGTCGAGACACGTTTTCTCTTAAAGTGATACTCAAGATACCAAAACCGAAAAATATTAATGAACCAAGAAGAAATGACAGAGCAAGACAAATATGCTTTAGGTAGTGAGTGATGCTTTAGCTTTTTGATTTTTATTCCTGTGCACTCCCAATGAGAACGAAGTGTATATCATCAGGTGGCCATCTCCGTTTAACATCAGAAAATTTGTTAGCGATCCCCATTATGTACCTTGTGTTACTATTACCATTATGCACCTTGTGTTTACTATTTTTGTTTTTGCTATTATTATTATTCACTTACATGGTTACTTTCTTTTCCGGGGTGATTGAAATAGAAAGTGAATCACCACGAAAGAAAAGGAAAGTTTAAACGTCGTGGCCAGAACCAACATTTTTTTCCTTTGGGAGCCTGCGTATCAGGAGGCCATGCTGAAGAAAATAACTTTTTGTTTTAGCAATGAAATACCGGTATTATTATTATCGAAAGTATAAGATGTTTAAGGTGACTTGAATTGGATAATTTATTTTTTGTAAGTTAAAGAAGTGAAGTACGTGAAAATAAAGACTGGTATTTTACATTTTGTTCTGAAATGAAGAGCTCATTTTGTAGAAGCTTTGTGTTCCAAGACAAACGAATAAGCTTGTCCTCGTTTGGAGGAATTTATGTGTGTTCTAATTGGATTAGAATACTTGCGATAACCCTCATATCATCGTATGATGTCTGAAGTAGACTCTGCAAGTGGTTTTCGAGCTACCTACGTGTACAAGTGAGAAAACATCTACAAAACATCATCAAGCAAATAAGAACCTTTTAAATCAGTTAACCCATTCCGTTTAGGTACTCAAGTGTTCACTTTGAGAAGGTGTGTAGCAGAATTACAAAATATAGATAATGTTCTACTGCTTGATACTACTTTACAAAATTGAGAAATTAGCAGTATGAACGATCAGTTTTAAAGTAATGGCATTATTGTGCTAAGAAGTACCGTACTTGCTTTAAGGAGCGGCTGCTGCAGCCTATTTTTATGAAAAAAGGTTGACGCCAACTTTTCCCAGCTTAAGATAAAATAGTAATGGGGTGAACAAACGATGGATGTTTTCATTTCCCGTCTTGAAATTAGCCAATGTTTCAATTGCGCTAGTTGTGTGGTGAACAAGGAATCTGATCTTCGTTATACATTACTAACTGGATTCTGCTTATGGTCAACGTTACAAGGGAAATTGTTCATCGTAAAAAAAAAGGTTCTCTTCGTAACGGAACTCAGAATAGTTAGAATCAAAAACAATATGTTCTTTTTAATTTGGTATTCATTCTCACCGAGCTCGTTAACAACGTTGTGAGCTGGGACAATTATCATAGTGGTGCTCGACACTGATCCTGTCGTTTGTTTTGGCTGCTTTTGAAATCTCTTTCTTGTGTCCCGAAATGGTTAAAGAGAACAATGAGTATGTGCAAGCAGTTGTTAATCTCTCCTACTTGAACCTTGGGATCAGAGCGATTGTGTACACAAGAGACAAATGTACCTGGTCCATGCAAACACATTTCGTCAGCTCTGAGCCTATTACAGCCTTATCGGGACTCACCTTTGCTTGGGCAAACACTCAACATGTTTTCGGCAAACTGGAGGAGTTGCCTTTTCACTTGATTGATAAATCTCTGGGTTGAGGTTCCTGTGAAAAATTGTATCATCTTCAAGTTTAAAGTATGGATTTTAGGGTGTGATAAGAGATGCTTCAAGAGGTCATTATGTACCGTCTTGATATGGACGTGAAGAGTGCTAATAAATTGTTAAGTCATGATGGTAGGTTTTTAAATTAAACCCCGAAATTATCCTGTACCTTTTTCAGTCCGAGGCAATGATTACTTCTACACAACAAAGCCCAAGATGGATGACATATGGGCATATGTTAATCCTATATATTATGGGTGTCAATACATGAAAGAAAACAATATACAACTCTTTGTGTATAGGCTAAGCATGAGTTTAGAATTTTTGTAATTTACATCACAGATGTCTTCTTGTGTTGAGAGACCATAGACGTACATGTCAGAGGAGACCTCTAACACTCTATTGGGTTCAATTTACAAAACTGAAGCCACATGCAGGACCTCTTGGCAATACACCAAGAGGCAAAATGACATTTGCCTCATTGCTCACTGTACACTTTCCTTGTACTTTTTTGGTGACTATTAACGCACAAAATACTGTAAATTTCATTCAGATAGACTACAATACATTTTAGAAAGACTATTACATTGGTAAAGTTTCATTTAAGGCATTTTTTCTGAAGTTTGAAATGTTTGAAAAATGATGATATGTAATGCTAAGTGGCAGTCATTGATGAAGAGGCAAAGTGTGGCTTCAGTTTTGGTGCTGTGTTATAGGTCTAGGTTTTTTCAAGTGGGCCAAGTATCACACCACCAACTGTAAGTGAGAGTACAGCAACAACATTCTCTCACTGTACAACAGTGACAGTTTTAGTCTATCAAAGAGACATTCAAATGTAGACATGTGTGTAATTTTCATGTTGAGACAAATGTCTTGTGTTGTCATTATTCTTTGGTAAATACAAAAGATGATATGCTGCACCAATGAACAAATAAGACATTTCCTTTATTGATTTCAGTGTGAAATTTAATGAAGAGGTAGTTATGCAAGCCCTCTTGGTTTCTTCAAGTGCTTGTAACTTA
This sequence comes from Haplosyllis leylae, assembly GCA_038406175.1. Lineage (NCBI taxonomy): Eukaryota > Metazoa > Annelida > Polychaeta > Phyllodocida > Syllidae > Haplosyllis > Haplosyllis leylae. The sequence goes on along the minus strand of JBCAUG010626905.1, from coordinate 4,703 downwards.
GCAGCAGAGAATTAGCCAGAAGTTGTCTACACAATTGGGAATTCAAAGCAAATGCTCTTGACTTGCTATGTGATATATTGCTATTAATTTCCAGATTAAGAACAGGGGCATAGAGATAGATACAAGTTACCATTGTACTTATTAAAACATGAACTTGCCGCATACCTATAAGGTAAGTTCAACAATTGGGTATTTTTACAGTGGGTCTGACTTACAATAAATAAAAAGATGCAAAGGAAATGGCTGGCAGGGTTGCCACAGCCCACGGAAAACAGGGGAATGAGGTTATGTATGATTGTAAATTACAGGGGAATTGCTATCAGCATATCTCTCTGGAATAATAGTGAAATATGTTATTTTAATGTAAAAACAATGGTGAACATTGAGAACACAGGGAATTTTATCTTGATCAGAGTGCCTTTGAAAGGTTGATGTGTTTGGGACTGACTGGTAGCTGATAATTTTGTTATGAGCAAAACTAAAATGCGAAGAATTTCGCTTGCGAAAGAAACAGGTGTTTGTGCTTTAAGTTAAATTTGAATGGCAGTTTGACGTTGTATCTGATATAAGAAAGTGGCTGGGACCTTAACTGGCAGCTCAAATAACCCAAACTTTGAATCATTGGATGTTAGTTTTGGATCTTCTCGCCCTCTTAATGATTGGCTCTCACTGATTGCTTGTACTGCTGAAATTGAACTAATAAATTGCACGGGCGCCCCTAGAAAGAAACTGGTACTTTATACCATTAAAATAGACTGTTTTCACGGGAACCTCTAAAATCATAAAAACGTCTTTTTGAACCCCAATAGAAAGCAAAGGCGCCCGCCAAAGTGTAAATTAACATAAGCAACTATTACGAACTGCCAAATGTAACGACATGAAATGGGTACGAGACGTAAAGTTGCAGATTTTTGACAATTGATATGAAAATATTCTCTTTCTTCACAAAGTGTTTTCAATTCGTCAATTTAATGCGTTATTTCCAATATTTTTTTCAAGAGTAATTGTGGTAAATGTAAATATTGTACATTCAGCAAAACACAAATATTTACCAACGGTTTGATCTTCGTCAAGGGAACCGATACCACTGCGTCATATGAACAGTTCGTCGGTTTGAAAGAAAAAAATGTTTTATGGCTGTACTCGAGATCTGTAGTGGTCCTTTATCACTCCTGATGGTTATTGGATCAGTCTTTCGTACTCTTTCTTATTGATTGATGTAAAAATCACATGATCGCAGTACTTCAAAAGTTGCTATTGATTTTACGCCATCATCAATCAATAGGCGTTAATGATATGTGTTTATTCCGAGTACCACTCCTGCTACTGATTACTCTGCGATATCGCCTGATCAGTAATATGGTTAAATTTGATATGTTTTAAAGTACCAGGAAGTTACAAATGTTCCGTACACAAGAAGGAACACAGAGAAGTTTGACGCCATCTCAAAGTGACACATCTGCTTGTCTTTATCACAATATTTTTTCACTCGATAGGTTAATTTCCTGAAGTATTAAATATTTTACGTATCATCGGTCAAGAAGATAAACTATGCACAATTTTCAATTGGTTAGCTTACATTTGAGAGTTGTTTTTTTCTGGTCAACGTTATCAGTTCAACCTCTCACTTAAAACCAAACTTCATAAAGGTTGGGCGATCAATAAAATTGATGTTGAAGTGCTTACATAATTTGAAGTGTTATTGACTGAGTGGAAAAAGACAGAACAACAAAAAGTCCAGATAAGATAACAACCACTAATTAAAATCCCATTGATTTACGTAGTTAAATGCCATTTTGTGTCGCAACAAGTATCACACAGTTTTATTGATCAGAAGGAGATTACTTTATAGCAAGGCAAACATCTTTTATGGGATTTTTGTGTTACGGTGTTCCCCAGATCTGTGAAAAATGAGTGGTATCAGTGGAAATTTTCAATGAGAATTGCCTTGTAAGTCCATACGTTTAGGTGATGTGTATAATTTCTAAAGAGAGGCTTGCAGAAGCAGTGATTAGAATTTGTTCCTATTTTAAGACCATACACCAGAAGAATGTACATGTACTTGTATTATGAAGTCCACACCTTCACCACACCATTTTCTCTGTATTCCTAGATTCAGTGATAAGTACCAGAGAGAAACAAGTATCGATCTACTACATGATTGTTGTCGGGCCATGATAGCTAGTGGTAGTGTACATTTAACTGAGGCATGTGCCTACACTTTATTAGATCATATATGTCGGAGACTGACATCAGTCTACCACCGAGCAAGGTGAAGGTCACACTGGTGACCAGTATATATAGTATGCCCCAGCTGTTCACGGGCACTTCAGTAAACCTACCCGAGTTATGTACACTTGTTGCCCTGCCAATAAACTGACATCCACGCTATAAGAGTACCGTGTCTTGTCTTTATCACCCCACGACAATATACAAGGAACGTCAGTGAAATATCGTGGCATTACTATTGGTAAGAGTAAGGTCGGGTTGTGACTCAGGCCTTATATAGACGTTGACACATTAACATACATTTGGGCCAATGTCATGGTCCACTCCGACAATTGTGAACCTCTCTGATCTTGTGGTGCCGCAGTTGTTTTTTTATCGAACAGAGACTACTCAATTGTTCATATTGATATTACATTTATTGGTGGCTCGTTAGCGTCACCTTAGTAGTTGATTTGGTCATTTTGCCCCAAAGTTTTTCTACAATTACCTTCGCTCCCCTCGCCCCCCTTCGCCCTTAACGAGCCACCTGGTGAAACTTTCACTACCTGATATTTGTGCTAGTCAAGGAACCAAAATAGTTTTCAGACAAGCAAAAAAAAATTTTTTTTCCCCTATTTTTGATAAAAATGTGCTTTATCCCATTTCATTCTGTCAGTAGCTAATTCTGCTATTGTTATTTATCAAAAATTCAAAATATTGATGGTTATCGATTTTAGAATTTGACGTCGCACGTGAACGGAGTGCATTTTCGTATAATTTCTGAGATAGCAACATCAAGCCCATGGCACCGCCTACATCTCAATGCGGCGCAGGGATAAATACCCAATACATTGATTTAGGCATCCCGTAATGTAATTGATATTGTGAACATTTAATTGCTATTCCTTAATATAACACATTTTCATGTTCCCGTTTACCATACCTGTCAATAAGACAATATTTGTTCTACATTTAGGGAATTGATTGGAGAGAACTTTTAATGAGGTAGACTATCTGGATGTTTACATGTTTATTTTTTGTGGGTAGTTGTCATATGAGCAACATTGGAACGCATCTCATTTTCTTTTGCCGCGTGTTTGTCTGTTTTATTTAGGTCTTTGGAATTTTTTTCTTTTGTTTGAAGACAGATGCGCATTTCGTGTTGCCCCAATCGAAGATTCGTGACTCTGCCTACGTTTCTGCGCTGGGAGATTTAAAGTTTCTGGTAATATTAGTATTTGATCGGGTTGGCAAATATGAACAAGGCCCCAGCAAAGTACACAGTTTTCTGTTGACTTACCTAATGTGTTTGTCTTTGGCCCCATACCCTGGTTCGTCTATATTTGGCATGGCCAGCTAATATTGTTATAACTGATGCTCCAAAGACAAATTTGATCTGCGACTAACGTACATAGAATCATGATTTACTGAAGCAATTTATGTGATGGTCAATATTGACTTGGTAAACATGGTCATTTTAATTAATTAGACATTCAACATTTGTTTCAAATTTGCTCTTAATTCCCAGTATGGTGTACTCATTTGACACAAAGCTGTCGTGGATTGGTTCCCGAAAGTTCCGTGAGGCACAGACAGACAAATCCAGTTAATAGCAAAGAGCAATATTATGAATAAGAGGACAGGGCTTTTTGTTTGAATGGGAATCATATAACACGACACGATCGATGCGCAAATATTTGCCCAACTGAACAAATAGTTGTCCCCGAATTGTGTTGGAGTAAATTTCCTGTCATTCTGACACAAACAGTTGTTGGGAAATCCACTTTATGGGCTGCCTGTATTTGCACATCGATTATGCCTCAGCAAATATGTACTGTATAAATTGGCCGTGCAAACAGTGGTTTTCTTTTGCCTTTAGCGACAATGTTTACGTTTACGCAAAAAAAGGAAAAGGAGTTTGTTGGAGTTTGTGTGTTGACACAACGACGCATCCCTTGCACGTACTTATTTATTATTGTAAATTTACAAATATTATTCCCGCATGAATTTTCGGTCAACTGGTTTCAAACTTTAATATTAGGTTTGTTTAGGTATTATTATCCTTTTGGAAATCAGTAGCTAAAATATACAGGAGAGATCTCTCAAGTAGAATCAAAGAATATACTCTTCTCGTTCATCTTGGGTAGAGTTCACACTATCTGCTCAATCGTCTCACACAAGACACGCCAAGAATTTTGGTTGCTGGGTGGACACCGTGGTTTTATTCTGCGTTTAACGACAATTCCAAAAAAACGATATCCATTTAGAAAATATTGATTGTTATCAATTTGCTGCAATGTTTTACTGTTGAAAAGGTCATTGTCAAATTCATACCAATACATGTTCAGCGGTCAGAAAATATCCCATAAACTTATAACATTGTGCATTATACATTTTAATGTAATATTTATCACAGATAATGTCGGAGTCCCTCCCGACCAAGGCCAAGGCCACTGCGTGACCTTGTATATATACCATGCCCCAGCCGACCAGCG
>JBCAUG010626794.1:0-14097 GCA_038406175.1 Haplosyllis leylae | reverse complement strand
CATAATTCCCCAGGGATAGGTCGGCTATGCAGCGGGCGGTATGCCTCTTGCGTTCACGCAGGAGGACTTTCTTGTTTCTAGTAATGTTTTAGGTAGTGACTACCAAGAGGTTTTATTTAAGAAGACGGCTGACATATTGTGACCCTAGCTTTTGCTCTTGGGTTCAACTACTTAAATACAGTGGACTCTATTATTTTTTACATATTTATGTGGCATATCATTCTTTTCATAAAACCTTCTAATTTCCCAGCAGCATTTGTCTTCTCTTTACAACACTTTGATGCCTGAATTGAAAGTACATGTGGATTATTTTCATAAATACAGCTTCCTTTAAATATTTCACAATATTAAGTGCGATTCCGTGATGTACGTTTGATGAGCATAATGCTTCATTCAGATTTATGTTGACATTATCAGGCATTCAGATGTTCAGATGACCAGTTACACGGGATGCACTCCATATGTATTTACAATTTTCACATCTCAAGAAAAATGCCCTCTGTCTAATAATTCCTCACCACATCCCCAAAAATGTAAAATCAAGCTGTCTTTCTTTGCTAGCAGTTATTGTCAAATATGGTCGCACAGTTAGCCAATGACCCTTGTTGTACCAAGCATTGCTAAGGTGTTGATGAACAAAAATAGAATTGTGAGTTTGTATCTGTTCAAATGATTAGACAGCTGAAAGAGCGATCATTGCTAGTAATGGTATCCTATGTTTCGAAGAAAAAAATTGAACAAATTTCAGCCGAAAATTTTAACTCTCAGTGCTAGATTGAATTAGAACTGCTCAAAAAGGAATATTTTATTCCTATTAGAAATCCAACTAATTGCGGTTTTTCCTCCATTTGCTAAATGAATATAAGATATTAATCCTATCAGTAGAAGGTAGACTGTTTTGTAAGAAGCTTTAGTTGTTGTAAGATTTATTTCTTTGTTGTCTGGAGAAGGAGGCACTTCTTAATGGAAAACTTTGCGCAGTGGAATTCGATTATGACATGCTGGTGTTCGAGGTCTAAATCAAATTTCCGCCGAAGTGTTTGTCGAAGCAAGACGTGATAGAAAAACATTTAGTGAGCTTGTGTCTCGGGGTATAAACGAATTTCTTCCAGGAAATCTGTATCTTGCATTTTTAAACCAGTGGACATTAGAATTGAATAAACAATTAGAAACACTGGAAATGAATGGAATTTGTTGTGTGAGTCGACTCTGGATGAAGCAATTTTGAAAAAAAGTTTCTGATACCGCTTTAGAAAATATTAACATTTTATGTACTGTGTCAAAACTGGTACCACTGAGGTTCCAAAATGGAAAAAACGGAACGAAAACCTAGTTTACAGCAGTTGTTTCTAGCATATTGACGTTTTTTCTGTGGCTACGTCAAGCTGAATTGGATATAGTTGATTGGCCTAATTTTTTGTGATAGTGCATCGGTAATGGGGAATTTTCCACATCCCTTAATATCTTCCCTTTTTTACCTACTTTCTCAAATGCAGTATGTAAAGCTATTACACAGCGAATCCATTAGACGAATTTCTAAAGGAAATTTGCCAATATCTATTACTATTTGTGGCCATAACATCTAGAATCTGCATGTTGGCGTTGCTCTTTTGCAGCCGAATTTTTTACACCTGATGACCACAAAATATCTGCAAGAATAGATGGTTGCAGTACTGGATAGGAACTCCATTGGATTTCAGGTTTGCAGTTTCCTTGGTAAAACCTTTGTGAATTTGAATTTTCGGACAAATTGAACACGAATAAACTATAAAAGATAAAAGACAAATAAGCACTTTGCCCTTCAGGGCGGATGAATGTCTCCTTGTCACCACTAGTTGTACACTGTTGAGGAAGTACCCTGTCCCCCAAAGTATCCCTGAGGTAATACCACACGGTGCCACCGTACGAATCGACAAACATCCTGTATTCCATCAGGAATCCCAGGCTTAGAAATAAAGCGAACAGTGTGGGTGGATTTGCCATTTAAAAATTACCATTCCTCATGTTCGCTTACAAATTAGCTTCCCTATTTGTTCTTTCAGTGAAAATCATTCATATCACTTCGGTTTTGATGGATTTGTTTTGATTTTCTCTGCGTGTAAAAAAGACCTTCAGAAATCCACTGCCTTTGGCGGCGAAAACCCATCCACGAACACAGAAGGCTGCGGATGCAGGCAATATTTTTATTGAGCTGCGCTCGTGACAGAAAGCGGGTTATTTTTAGAAATGGGCCTTGAGCCTGCAAACATGATTGGAATTTCATGGTGTAAAATTTGGCAGTGGAATCAGAGATGGATTTGAACCTCAGGACGGAAAAAAAGTGTCCAGACGAAAATGGGCAAAGTTGATGCTCAATTTTTCATTTTCAATCCACATCAGATGATGACAGAAGACACAAATTTCTGAATTGGTCTCCTGGGTCTGATATATTTTCAAAAACTACAAAAAGTTTTCAAAACATAAATGAAACTCTGTTCAAAAAGAAAGAAAAGCTGCTTGAAATAAGATGTCTGGAAAAGAAACAAAAAAGTTGCCGTATTTTCAAGTATTTCAGGAGCAATACTATTTTGTCAAAGCTATTGGCTTTCTTTTCTTAAACATAATCTCGACTGGAACAAAGACTTTGCCGTCTTAAGTAAATGAAGACAGAGATAACTTTTAATTACCTTGAAATTTCCAACCATTTACACTAAAAGTTGCCTTATTACTTAATCGTTGCATTAGGAAATCATTACATAAAGCTTAAAAATGTTTTTTCCACCCTTGGGCTATTTTGTTTTGTCCCTGTGGTTATAAACGTAATTACGTGCTCTCAATCTCTTAGTCGAGGCAGACCAGATTAAATCAGGGTCTCATGCGATAGTTTTGTCTTTCTTTCTTTGCACCAAATGTGTCATTCTTGTACACTACTTCTTGATGTCTATGTTTAAAGGGAAGTGAAACATGGTTTTTCTTTTGATGAATTAATTCCATGTAAAAATAGTGTTTTAGTTAAATTTTTGACCAACATAAGTCCTTCTTGTGGGGCCACTGGTACTCTTGTTTTGGACTTCTGGTGATGTCTGCCTTGGGTTTCAAACTCAGGGGGCCTTTGGCAGTGTGCTTTGTCGGCTTCATGATCCCCCGATGTGACACCCGCCAATCTCTTGATAGCTACTGCAGTCGAGTCTTTTTGTTCCATTTACATTTTCTAGCATTGGTGGGGTTCGAACCTCTCTTCCACAGTGTGCAGCAGACAGGTGCTCTAACCGTCTAGGCCGATCAGTTCCGTTCTGAGAAAGAATTCAGATTCAGTTTTGTTGTTGATTCTTCTTCCCGTCGTTTGTTTCTCAACTTCATGTGCATCGGGAATGAAGATTGATCATCAACAGAAACAATTTTTCGAGTGATTCATTTGAATTTAAATTAGATTGTCAGGTATAATTTTATTGTTTGGACGGACCTATTAAAGTCGTGTTCTGTGATCTGTGCAACATAGTATTGTCAACAAATTTCTCTTTAAATTCTTATTGTAAACAAGATTGCGTGTTGGGATGAATACACATCAACTTGTGCCTGTCAAGTTTATTAAGATAGTCAAGTCTATTTAATGTCGACTACAAATACTTGTAGGAGTTGTTTGTGACCTGAGAAGGTCAAAACCAGACAAAAGTTATTAATACGCTGCTTTCATCGTCGTCATGGAGACAGATCTATCTAAAGATAACAGATACAGTGTATTGCTCACTTTGCTAATAGACGACAAAATGACACAATAATCAGATAATGGAGTTGGCGGTGAAATGAAATGTAAAGCTCGTTCATACCGAATGAGAACGAATACCAAAACAAATATTTTTGTGTAATTGAGAATAGTGCCACCGATTTCGAGCGATGTCTCGCCGTCATTTCAAAATATGTAACTTCTATGTTGCTTGTCAGCCATCGTACAGTGGCAGATCTAATGGAATTCAATATGTAACAAACAGATTTGCTTCGTCCATATGGGAGATTACTCAACGTTCTCTGTGAGCGTTAACGCCATTTTTCCTTTATTTCTAATGGTTTCTTTATTTTGTTGTTCCCCTCCACTTGCATATAAAAAGATTGCGGTCATTGGCAGATCCCAGGGGGCGCCAACGTCCAATTTCTTTCATTTTTATGCAGTTTTCAGACAAATAATGGGTTGGTAACCCCACCTTGGGGGTTAGCGCCCTCTGTCTGCCAAATCCTGGATCTGCCATAATAGTGATCGTGCAAGTAGTTGGGGAAGAGGATAGAGAACTGGTAACTAATTCGGACATACACATTGTGTGTTGTGTTCGCTATTGCTGTACAAAGTACGTTCATTATAAACTGACCCTAATGCTAATGCACTGTTCTGAGATACGATAGCGGTGATGTAATGAAGTAATGATAGGGAGGAGACGGTTACGCTGCTCTTACTTGTCTCCTACAGCTGCATCATTAATAACCCTTTTGTTCGTTAAGCTTGTAATGTTTCGCAACTCTACGCATTCACTTCTTGGCTTTTCAAGCTGAACAGGAAACCGAGGTGCGTTTTAGCAAGTATGAAATTTCGGACTAACCCGCATGAACCGGATTAGCTCAGATGGTCAGAGCGCCTGTCTGCTGCACACTTTGTTATTAGTATGACCAATGCTTGAAAAAGTAAGTGGACCATAGCGGCTCAGCTGCCATGCTGGCTTCCATGAGGTTAACAGGTGTTGCTCCAGAGGTGAATCTGAGAAATCCATCATGTGCAGAAATATCAGGCCAGATATCACTAGAAGTCTGAAACAGGTTTACCAGTGATCCTACAAAGAGGAATGGTGTCCCCTAAACAATCTTCAAAAGAAAGAAGTTCGGAGTAATCCACGAAATATGTAGTAAAATTCTGCCCTCGCAATCTTGCCTGACTTCCCCATTTCCTATATTGCTGCTCGTATCAAAGTTTTTAAATTTGATTTCATGGAAAGTAACTCACCCATACTACCGGGAAACAGATTGATTTCACCTTTTGAAATATCAAGTCAGAAAGGCAACGTCGCCATAGCAACTCTAAAATCTTCTGTTTGTTTAAAAATTTAATTAAATTTAATAACATTTAATGTAACTCCAATCAGCTCAGTGGAGATTTTTAATCTTTTCACAAAAGCTGTAAACTGCGTAGCACACCATTTCAATGATTGAAAAGATTGAATTTCTAGTAATGGCAAATGAATAAACTCAGTGAGAATCGGCAACTCCAGAACCAGAAGCCAAGAGGAAGTTTGGCTCACAAGTAGACAGAAATGGCTTCTCTCGAATTATGAAGCATGAAAGTTGCTGCAAAGTTGAATTGATCATGAACTTTTATCTGTAAAATTTGTTTTCCTTATGAAAAGTGCTTTCTGCCATTGTATGAGTCTCAATTCCAATGGTGTTGGCAAGAACCCGTCCAGAATTCATCGCTTTTTTTGCCCAGCAATGTTGGCAGTACTCTTTTAGTCACCATCGAATTCCTATATCTTGTGTCAGTAAATCATCGCATTTTTGGAGTCATTGCTACCTCTTTTTTAGATTTAATGATAAAGCCTTCTGTAATATCCAATGACAACAATAATTTAGGGCACAGAATGATGTGTCGAATGTGTTAATAAGACTTGGCAGACGTCAAAGCTAAAGAGGAAAAAGTTCTCAACAGGAAAAACACGTTCAAATCGGGAAAAAATTAATATAGTCAGCAATAAATTTTTGTTTTTTTTAGATTTTTTGACACAAGTCCTTTTTGTGGGGCCACTGATACCCCTGTTTTGGACTTCCGGTGACGTCTTGCTGTTGGTTTGAAAGCCAGGGTGGATCCCTCGTTTGCATGCTTCCTGGCCTGTGTGCAATGGATTCACCTCTGGTGCAACACCTGCTGACCTCTTGACAGCCAACATGGCACCCAGTCGTGTTCCGCATGTAGCAGAAATAGAATGCCGGGATTCGAGCAGGAGACTTTTATTTAACTTTCGATCTCTTTGATTCCAATATTTTTTTACCGTCTACTTTTTATTTATCACAGTATGATTTTCTCACTCAAAACCAAGAGCACTCAAATGGTGTACCTCCCGTCCCAGTCTGATCAGAGCCAGATATATTACTACACAGGGACCAGATGTCCGCCGCTTCGTAGGTATTTTTAGAAAAAGCAATTCCAGCAGCTCATTTATTTTATAGCAGCACTTTATGCGTTCTCTTTTTTGTTAGATGGCAGAAATAAAGAAATATAAACATTTATAAAGTCAAGGTCGCCTACTCGAAGTGTAATGCGCGTATGAAATACGAGCGATGAAGGGATGATTTGATGGATGCCCTGGGTGTGAGGGGAATTTTCACTGGTTTTTTCTTTCTTAATTTTCGCTTTTTGACATCATTTAAAAAATAGTCCAATGGAAAAAAATATAAAGAAATGTATTTTGTATCGTCATAAATTGCATTGAGTGCCATACTGCTTTGGTGAACAGGTACCACTTGTTGGACAGAATTTACTATTTTGGACCTTGGAAACTTTCAATAGTACTTCTGCTTATCATCTTGATAAAGTAAAGTAAGATTAATTCTACAGAAATAATTCATTTTGAGATCAAGTTGAATTTTTTGCAATTTTTGAAACAATGAGTTTTTCACTTGGTAGAAACTTTTTTTTTAACAAAACAGTCACCTCCATTGTGATTTGATCCAGCAATCTCTGGTTTTACTATTCAGCCATTCAGATGTTGCTTCGAAGTAACCCTAATAGCCATGGACTACTGATAAAAGTTAACCATCTCAGTTCAAAGAGTTATTGATCTGTCCAGTAGTCTAGGTTTAAAGATCTCCTTGGTTTCTTCATGGCCAACGATATATAACTTGTTCTTGAAACAAGTCAAGCAGAACCTCGCTGCCTTTCATTATATTACAATGTAACACTTAGGCTGCCGTATGTTGCCGTTCTTGCAGCTGCTCTGGACCCCTTAGGCAATCCAAACCTTGTATTTTGGTCCTTTCTTCTTCCTGGCCTCAAGAAAATGCCTTTGTGCCATTGATTTTCATGCTGTTCACTCATTTATAAAGACGAGAAGTCAATTCGACTGGAATGCTTTTTTCGTGTCGAGAGTTCCGCACATGTGGAAAAATGAATCACTTTGATTTTCTCCAAATATTTATCACTTAAAAATGTTCAGCTAAAGCAACACAACTTTTGCGATTTTGAAGTTTTGATTGCAATTGTACCTTACAAACACAAAGCAATGTGTACATATATTTCATGTTGCTATGTTGATTGGATTATGGTCCAATTCTGGAATCGAACATAAAGAAAAAACGCCTGATATCTGCATGCTACAGACAGATTGTACCAGAAATAGCACCTTTCACGGGAAGGGAGCCATTTTCCAGTTTTTCCTAAAAGGAGCGAGGATATTGGAAGGGAACAAAGTACGCAATGCGGGGGAGTGAGAAAATTGTCACACGTCTGGCTTGTCAAACTCCACAGTAGGATTACAGGCATATTTGAGAGCACTGCGTTGACATTTGCACCGTTTCGTCTCTTTGAAGAAAGTAAAATGGGGACTTAGCACGTATTCTACCTTTAACGTATGTTCACACCCCCCGACTGAAAAATTCTTAATATTTACTAATTTTTTTGTGGATAGATCTACTTGGTGTGAAATTCACTAAAAAATACTTAACAGAGATATTGCCCTTGTATTCGTATTCGCTTAGTGTAAACAAGGCCTTCGAAGCCTATTTGAAGAAAAGGGGACTAAGCACGTAGTCCATATTAAAGGTATGTTTACACTAGCCGACTGCCAAATTAAAAAAAAACTGCCTTGATGTTAAACCGATATTTGCGAAAGCTTGGCTTAAAATTCCCGAAAGATTATTGCTGGCGCGTTAGAGTCAGCTATTTCATCTAAACTGACTGCGCGTAGACTATCTTAAGGAAAATCAGGGTTTTATGTTAATTAGCAACCTGTGGTGGGGAGAATTAACCATTTGATCAGAGGGTTGTGCATAGAGGTGCACAGAGGGGTGCGTGGATATTGACAGTTTTTGTATACTATAAGTGGCCATGCATCTGAGGATGATATAATGTTTACATTTACTCTCGATGTCTACTCTAGAAACAACCTATACGAGCCAGCAAGTGGAATTCTTTCACTCTTTGATGTTTTGACAGTGATATCGCTTTCCTATATGCTTTCGTTTAGTGTAAATAGGGCCTTGGAAACCTATTTCACAGTTATTTTTTGTCATGCAAAGAAATGATGATTGGAATAAGGAGTATGAAAGCCCCAGTTTTGAAAAAGAGAACAAAAAGAGCTTTTGATGACATTGTGCCACCAATTTTGGATGCAGGAAATGGGTCACCTGAAGGTTGTTTGTTTGAAAGGGAATTTTTCTTGAACTACTGTGTATTTCTGGCGCAATGAAATTTAACCGAACATTTGAGAAATTCCCCATTTAGCTTAATATATTGACGCCTGTGCGCTTCCTACCTTAAAAAATTAAACTGAATACCCTTTTGTAACATATCTTTGACACAGTTTTGGGATATAAACTAATAATACTGTCACTTAACCGCCTACATAAAATTCGCTTCCTCACACTTAAGACACTTGATGTACCTTCAGAACCTGTGAAATATATTTATTAGCCTACTTCCTTTGATATGAGACAGAAGTGAGTGGATAGAGGACCGAGTGACTTTAAAGCGTTAGCTTTGTACTCAGTCGTAGAAGTTTACAAAGTGGGAAATAATTGTTCGAAACTTCAACCGAACTGAAACTCGTAAAGGTCAACAGCCACGCGACATCGGCTACTTAATGCAACGTCGCCGGTGATGATTTCACAAAGGAAACGACGTCAAAGGCGTGTTCACGTCGAGTGGTATCAAAAGCGTGAACGATATTGGTCAAAAACCGGTATTTAACATGTTGACCAGCAAAATAGTTATCACGTAGTCTGAAAGTAAAGCGTGAAAACAACCCCATTGTGAAGAGACCAGGGTTAGAATAAACTCGTCTTTTTCCAAACACAGTTTCTCTCTTCTTACAATACCAATAGAAACTCTACAATGCGCTTGCATTCTTTAAGGCTAATTACTGGTCAAAAGTCTTGTATTGAACATTTCAAGTTAGGTGTATCCAATTCGTAAAGACTTAATCTAATCAGCCATGTAGGTCGCTGTACACTAAAGTCTACCCCTCAAAAAAACTTCTGAAACCTACTATCGCCATTTGCGATTAACAGGCAGTGCATTAAAATATGTGGGCAATCTCAGCTAGCTACTGGCTGTTCTGGTAACACGTGAAGCGTGTCGAATTAGGAACAGAGTTCTCAAGCTCCGTAAAGTACTTTGCAGTATCGTAACGTCTTCGTGCTCTTTGAGTACGTTTGCTATATCGGTTTCATTTTCGCTTCGTCTGAACAAAGCTTAAACGTTATTCTAGAACACGGTCAATACTTCTTCCTTAGAGATATAATTGGCCACATAACTTGGCCACAGGAAGGAAAGTGGACCAGAGTGAAGGATAAAGTTTCAGCGAAAGATATCCGAACGTCAAAGCGACAGTGACCATTGAGACGGATTTTCAGTTGATGCTACAGAAGAGACATGCGACGGTCGGCCGCCCTAATTTTTTTTACAAATAATTGATTGAAAATGCTTCACAGGAGTGTTTTCGTTTTCATTCTATTCCTCAGCACTGGCCTTGAATTTGCCTGCAAATGGGAAATTGTCCTTGCCATGATCCAGCAGTTCCTGATAGACCTTAATACGTATGAGGCACCTACCTGATCAATTCGAAAAGTGTTCAAAGCATTTAGCCAAAATCTTCAACGACTAAGTAGACCCTAGTAGAGAAATGCAACTGTTAATTCAATCAACTGAACAAGAGTCTGGGAATATTTGGATTCTATTGTGCATTTGAATACATTTGATTAGCTAATAAGCAATGCGCTTGTAAAGATAGAAATGGATTCTATTATTCCATTGAATAGGCCGCAGGCGTCAAAGAAACCAAGGAAAAAGTGCACATGTTAAAAAGGTAACGCACACCTGGGACCAGCCGGAATAAGGTTAATTCATTCGTTTTTTCACTCCTGTAAGGGTGCATTCACACCGAGCAAAAGCCAAGCGAAAGCGAACACTTCTTTTGTCTTTGCCAATATTTTCAATAAAATTTCCTACTGACACATCTGGAAGCGAAATCTCTTTCGCGTTTGTGTTCGCGTCTGCTCAGTGTAAACGAATATTACGAACTCATTCTGGTTTGCAGTGAGATTTTTTGTATTTCCGTCTGACGAGGTTTCCAGACAAACAGATATTGGACAAACACTGATCGTGTTTCACGGCGCATCACACACGTCGCTCGTCTCCCGATTGTTCTCTTGTCCGTTACAGACATTCTTAACATTGGGCCACTTCAAGCCAAAACTGCGAAGACGAAAAAAACCCGTTAGGATCCGTCCACATGGTCCGTCCGCCATTGCGATTAACGTAGATAATAGTTTGTCAACTGTACAAGACCCATTCACACGAAACGTCAACGATTGTGACAGTGTTTCGATACAATGTATAGTAACCAATGTTGTCGCAACTGAAAGGGCCCGCGACCTGATTGTAACACTGGTAACTGTGCATTCGTCACTAAATGCTGAGGCTGTCGCGACACTGCAAGAGATGCGGTCACGGTCGCACTTACCAGTTCCAGATGTATTCACTTTCGCTGTGAACGAGCCTTAACCTGCATTGCGTAGGCTTAACAAACTGCATTCTTTTTATTGTGCAGAAGCTGCCCTTAGAAAGTAGATCATAATGTTGTGGTTTCGGTTCTATTAGCAAAGAAACGAATCACGAAACCCCAGGGTTTTCCCGTAAAGCTGTCAAAAGGTGGCTCAATTCCAGTCCAAGTATCTTAGTTTCAATAGTATTTTTCCAACTAACCGTTAAATTTCTGTTTTAAAATACGCGAGGGGTAGCGATTCAAACAAAGTGATGTTATTCACCCGTCGATCCCTGCCAAAATGTGTCAGTCACGTCTATCCCTACTATTTTCACACCAGGTTCATGAAAAGATTTTGATGTCGGCTCAAAGGAAATAACATGGATAACCCCTTTCGAGGAGGAGATTAATACTACAGAATCTTATGAGTTAGATATCTAATCCAAACTTCTTTTCCATTGGAAACACCATCCTTTAGTGTGTCACTAAAGTCCAAAAACTATTCTGAGAATGAACCGGAGTTACACAACAAATAGAATCTGTCAAATCACCATGGATCTTGAGTCTCCGACTTCTGTACCTTAATCTCTGTTGAACGTCGATCAAACGGTAGTAGATGCGTTAATTAGTCTCCATCAATTGATTGATACCAGTATCTCAAAGGGACAAGCTCCCTTTGAACCACATACGGAACTGGTGCCTTCGGTGTTTTTAAACATTGACAAAGTCGTTGGATTTGCAGTGGTATCTACCAAGTGTCAATTGCTGTTTCGATTGGCGACACCAACAATATTTTACTTCTTTTAATGTCCTCAGATGGAAATCGGCAAGACATAAATTGTGAATTTATTATGATGAATTTAAGGCAGCAGGTGTAGAACTCGAACCTAATTCTAAGGATCATTGCAAGTCTAAGGAAAGTGGTAAATGTGAAAGCAAAGGTGTTTGCATGAAAATAAAATACTTTTAAAAGGGGATTGAGTTGTGGTGAGTTACGACAATTTTGAAAAGCACCAAAATTATTTGGTTCTTTTTTCAAAGGCACTTCAATTCTCTTTACTCTTCCCGCATGAGAACATCACTATATATTCTCTCTTTGTAATGATGATTTAGTGTGAAGTTGGTTGTGACGTGGACAACAATTGAGCCATTTGACTTTGACGGCTACTCCCATCACATTACAGCCACAAACGGATAGATCTGACATTTATTGTCACTTGAAAACAATAGGACACTCAACTGAGTTGTCCCTAAATTATACAAAGTTGGCAATGTTGGTAACAAAGGCTAAGACGGGAAGAGCAAATGAATTCAGCAAAAAAATCCTCTGATTGGGAGAGAACCTGATGACTGAGCTAAGTAGACATTTAGGTGTCAACATGAAACTTTGAGAGCTTCATAAAGTCATGCTTTGTTTATTCAAGTAATGATCAAAGTGCAGTGGTGCATGAAGCACAGTTCAGCTCAGAGATGTGCTGTACAACACATGTCTACTTAGCTCAAGGCAATAGAGCAAAGATCCAGAGGTCCAAGGTTCAATCCTAACAGGAGGGAATTTTTTGCTGAATTTATTTTGCTCCTCCCCGTGTAACCTTTTGTTGGCAACGTTTCCGACTTTGTATAATTTAGGAAAAACTCAAATAATTATCATGTTCCAAGTTCTAAATTGGTCACACAAACAGAACAATTTCAGGCGCCATTAACAAAGGTTCGTTCACATTTAGTAATTTCTACAGTCTAGTATTTCCTTAAATTCGGTGTGAATGGCACCTTTCAGCAATTTGTGAGCGAGATTGCTTCCGTAATCCTTAATTGAGGGAAGCCTTGGTAATTTGTTTCCATTGTTCTGCTGGCAATATTTGACTCATTTTTTATCTGAAAAGATCGCAACGAGGTTTCTCACAAATGATTCCTGTATTGTAGCATTGATAAAATGGAATAAAAGAAGGCTAATGTGGATATGTAATTAATTCCAAAGCATAACATAAATCGCAAATTTTTCCAATGATCTGTTTAGAATCTTTTCATAACCAACGACATGTTCATCGTTTGATCATCCCACTCGCGCAACTGGTATTAGATTTCTATTCCTCAATTAGAGCTGTGAATCGTCCTAATTGCTGAGGAAATTTGAAGAAATTTCCTCTTTTAGGTGAGACATCAAATCAGGGCATTGGCATTTATGCGTGCTGCGCAAGAAGTGAAGCCTAATGATCCTGTGAATTGCACGATACGGACTTTGTTGTCAGGGAAACGCGTGACCAAGGAGACCGGGGAGGGAATTACAACACCTGCATGGATACTGCGATTTATTCTGAATTTTCTGGAAATTGGTAGAAAGTAAAAGCAAGCTGAACTCGAATAGAAAGCAAAAATATGACGTTGTGAACGTAGGCAACATACTGTCTTGTGATGTTGCAAAATGACAATGACGTCACTGACAACAAAAACAGCTGATTGGCCACCACCTAATTATCATAAAACTGCCAGAAGGTTTCCCCAAATTCCTTGACCCCCTCCCCCCGATTAATCACTATGCTGGCTCTAAAAGCGGCAGAAATGATTTGCTTCCATTAGGATAAGTAGAAATAGAAATATATGTTTAGTCGTTTCATGTTCAGTATATAGAAAACGATAAAAATAACTATCACACAAAACATGAAGTCACCCAAAGACATCATACTGCTTTACCTTTCCACGTTTGTGGGAAAGTAGTAATTATTTTTCAGTTAATATTTAATTCATTCTCGTTTGCTGAGTATTTATGATCAACAGATCCACGGTGAACACGTTTGCAAAATGTATTTGTTACCAGATGACTAGGACACAGGGAATGATATGTGATCGCACGTTACCTGGTGACAGAGATTGAAACAGATTGTCTTCACTCCTCAGCAAATTAACTAGTTGCTAAGCAACTAGTAAGAGAATATAACATCGTTTCTGTGACAACCAAAATGACATTTTGGAGCCATCAACAGAGAAGAGAAAAAGGGGTGAAAGTTTCGTAAAAGAAAGAGTCACCATATTTTCATTGTTTGGCCACTATTTCATCATTTTAAAAGGAGCTCTTACAACGGCTGCCTTTGCTGTAAAGTATCTGTGAATTTAAAAGGAAAGAAGCATCTTACTCTGTAGAGACGACAGCACATGGCTAGGGTTGCTTTTCATTTTCGGGACCCAAACGCAGTTTCTGCAATTTCGGGAAACAAAACCTTCCACCAGTTTCCTTAATTAAGACTAACATTTTATTGCTCAAAGTAAGTATTTTAGTTTATTCCCAGGAGGGCTTTTCACGAAGGTTAAATTAAGTTTTATTTTCAAAATATCACTATTTAACATTTATTTCATGTTCTAAAATAGCATTATATTTCATAAAGGG
>JBCAUG010626683.1:0-14099 GCA_038406175.1 Haplosyllis leylae | reverse complement strand
CCTGTGGAATACTGACTTTTGAAGAAATCCACAAACTTTGGAAAAGCTGTTAGTTATCATTGCATCCGCTGATCTGATTTGATGAGCTCTGAATGCGTATTTGAGTTTTTCCTAATTCAATCTTTCGGTGAATTCACTGAATTTAGTGGCAAGAAATATCATTTGTAACTGTCAGTGTTTTACAAAAGAGGTCAATGTCTTTCTGTCCAAGCGGAGAGTTCTTTGTCACTTGTCAATGGAAAAACTACCTTTGTCACAACATTAAATACAAACTATGGAGTTTTCTCTAAACGGAGCAGAACTTTCATTGAATTCAGTGAATTCAGGGAATCTAAGGAATCACTGAAGCATGAATTGAGTTCAGTATAAGGATCTGCTCTGTTACCTGTTTCTCTGTGGTCTAGTGGTATAGTCACTGTCTCTTACACAGGAGATCTTGGGTTCCAACCACACATTGCTCATTTTAAAATTATTAATTTTTTTTTGTCACTGAATTCAGTGAAAGCATTTAGAGAAAACTCCTATGTGCACAATTCAAGATTTCGATATATTTGTTAGTTCTAAAATTTCTCTGGAGATGGAGTCTTTGAAAATGTGCAGAGTCATTGATCTCCATGGAGATTGAGACATTTGACAGATTTAGCTTTGTAGAATTCAGTGAAGATATCCAAATAGGAAAAACTTGATTATCATGTTTTTTGCATTACATAAAGTTTTCCAAATGTTTGTGGATTTCTTCCTTCAATAGTCAGTTTGGTAGAATGAAAGGAAGGAAGGAAGGACGGAAGGAAGGAAGGAGGGAGGGAAGGGAGGAAGGAACAAAGGAAGGAGGGGGAAGGAAGGGAGGAAGGAACGAATGAAGGGGGCATGAAGGAAAGAAGGAAGAAAGGGCAGTCAGTCAGTAAAACCTCTTGAATATCAGGCGTGTGGTGATTGTTCTCTGTGAACAGAATTGCTTTCTTTGTTTGCTAGAATTACATGTTTCATTTTACTTAAAGGTTGTTTTTGTCCCTAATCACCATAATGCTCTTATGTACAAGAGTAAATAGAAACGAGCAGATTACATGCTCCTTGCCTGCAGCAGTGCTCTTTTCTCAGATTTATGTCGGAATAATTCTTTCACTCGATCTAATTAAAAATATCTTAACGTCATTAGTTTCTATATAAGATGTTATCTCTCGCTCATTCTGTGCCACGGCGATTTCTAACAATGACAAGTATTTTTGTCGCACATTGCTGCGCAGCAGAATGATTGTTGCATAGGTGCGACTGCAACAAAAGTCTTCATCTTGATTTTATTTTCACAACTGCGTATTTGATCGCAATCGCAGTTGCACAATGTGAACGACGTATTAGTATGATTGCTATAATATGGTGAACAATGCTTTATCCATTACGGAAAGGATTTCTCCGGTTGGATCTGATTTTTCACTCTCCGAATGAAAATATATTTGCGCATCCTTATCTGCTGCTCAACACTGCTGTGAGTAACACCAAGAAACAGGGAAAAGACAAATGAAACTGAGCGGCACTAGAATTAGCTGCCATGTCAGACAGTAGACTGACTGGGGAGGTAGCTGGAGGTACCATCCCCTGTAGCTTCTAACAGGTAAACGAGACACCGCAGGAGTAGACACTCGTCATTGCTGTGTCCTAAATGGAAGGGCCTATTAACATCAAGCAAACGCGGGGACGAAAGCGAAAAAGATCAAAGAACAATCGAAAAAGATCAAATAATGAGCACCAAACATCAAAGAAAAATTTTGCTTTCTCTTTCGCTTTCGCTCGGCAATTTACGTTTATAACAGGTGGACGGGGGCAAAATGTAGTTACCCCCCCCTCCAAAATACATTTAAACTAAAAGTGCAATTACATTTTACACCCTCTTCCTCTCACTCAAAATTGTAAATCATAGGGAAATTTGGTACCTACAGAGCAGACTCTCCATACAAAAGAGTTTTCACAAACTCTCCACAATACAAAAATGCCAACATTGCCAACTTTGTTTTAGATGTGTTATTCAAAATTGATTCATCCAATATAATTTGGATCCAAGAAATGTAATTCTCATACACCATTTGATTTCTATTTTCACATTATCTAACATCAACTGGTGCAAATGGAGAAGAAAACTGCAAGTAAATGACAATACAAAGTTGGCAATAATGCAAACATTGCCAACTTTGTTTGTTTGTGAAAAACTCGAAAGAGTAAAGATATATTTTTCATCCTTATGGATATAAATATGTCACCTTATGATATTTGCTACGAATAACGAGTCCAAAAAGTGACTATGGAATACGACCTCAAGTTTATTTCAGGCATCTTACATCATATCTCAGTTACAGATGTCTTCCTTCTGAACAAGTCTAGGTTTTCATCGGAAGGAGCAATTTGAGAAGATGACTAATGAGCCTTAAATTATAGGTTTCTTCTCCTTCCACCAACCAAACCTGGTTTAGGAAACAAAAGGCGAAGCGCATCTGTGATGGAAATACATGAGAATGATTTTTTTGTGTTTTAAAGCATACTTCATCCTTTTTTAGAAAAAAAATAATGAACAAAGAAAGATAAGAATTCTCCTTTCTGCTTGGAACCTCTTACTGCTTTACATCACAATTTACTTGGAATGTCATTCTGTATTTGCAGCCATGAAGCTGCCTTGACAACCATCACATTATAACCCAACACATTCCTTTTCACTATAGTTAATGCAGACGTGGTATTTATTCATGATGTTTCATAACAGAGGCCTCTACATAGATTTACATCAAACAGAGGCCAACTATGGAATGTTCCATGTCCACACTGGCTGGATGCGCAATGTCTCACTGACTGACCATCGTTTAATCGCAAAATTGATCGATTATGATGACATTTACTACGCACAGACGCGCATACTTTTGATGTATTCCATCCAGATTTCAAACTCAATTTCAAAGTGGGTGAAGAAAATATTCTCTAATTATGGTGCTCAAGAAGTTCTGGATCGATCACAGAAATGTAAATAATATTCCATTGGCCCATTGTTAAAGTAGTCATTAAGACTGCTCGCATCCACTCTGTGATAATTGGTCAGTAAGACATACCACACCCACTCTGTGATGATTGGTCAGTAAGACATACCACACCCACTCTGTGATGAGTGTTTAGTAAGACATGATACACCCACCCTGCGATGAGTGGTCAGTAAGACATAGTACACCCACCCTGCGATGAATGGTCAGTAAGACATACTACAGCCACCCTGTGATGAGTGGTCAGTAAGACACAGTACACCCACCCTGTGATGAGTGGTCAGTAAGACATACTACACCCACCCTGTGATGAGTGGTCAGTAAGACATAATACACCCACCCTGTGATAAGTGGTCGGTAAGACATAGTACACCTACCCTGTGATAAGTGGTCAGTAAGACATAGTACACCCACCCTATGATGCATCTCTGATGGAACATGGAATAACATTTTCATCACACAACACTGGCAAGAGCGGGGTTTCATAGCGAGAGGAAGCGAATTTACAAGTAGTTTCAGAAATGCAGAAGCATGGTGAAATATCATGTTAATATGATGCAAATACCTATAGATTGCATGAGCTGATCTGAATTGATGAGAAGTTGTGTGCTTGGTACAAACATGAAGTTATACACTGTTTTCAGGATGAATTTTTAAAACTGTTTCAGGTTTAGTGGCCATCTAAGGACACATCCGATCCAAAATGGACAGTAATTTGACAATATTAGAATTGCCATTCCTAATCCATGCTTTTTCTAGTTTTCCCAATAAGCTTCCATCGTAGTTTACCATTTAAAGCGGGGACTTCCTTCATATCTTACCATAAAATCATTCAAAAAACAGTTTTACAAAGATATTAAACAATAATCTAGTTTTTCATGGTAAGCATTTCTGTCAGATTTGACAGATCTAGAAGTGGATTTGTGCTCTTGGTTCAAGTTTTTCTTAAATGATACAAATCTGACATTTTTGTACAAAATTGACATTGAGGGTTACAAAATCAGCAAAAAATAAACTTGCCTCCAGTGGGATTCAAACTCACAACACCAACCATCTATGGATTACCAGTCTGATGCCTTACCTACTCAGCCACAGAGACCTGTGTCGAACATGAATGTTCTAATTTTGTGTCATGCTCCAGTTCACTTTTGGGACTTGGAATCATTTCAAGATTCATCTGTTCAACACAGGTCTCTGTGGCTGAGTGGGTAAGGCATTAGAATGGTAATCCATAGATGGTTGGTGTTGAGAGTTCAAATCCCACTGGAGGTAAATTTATTTTTTGCTGATTTGTAACCCTCGATGTCAATTTTGTACAAAAATGCCAGAAATGTCAGATTTGTATTATTTAGGAAAAACTTGATTATTGTAGATGTTATTCATTTAATGAAGTATACACTCTTGCAGGAATTAGTAATCTTAAATAACACGAAACTGTCAATTTTTCATTGTAATGGCGATCACCCGTTGAGGTACGGAATTTTTGTGTTCGTTGTTACAATAACAAGAATCAAGCAAATAATTTGAACGCGTCTAAATATCGTAATCACTGATAGGGTCATGAAGAGAGCATAGTGACCATGTGACTAGTGATGCAGTCTTTTATTTATCTTTTATTAAAATTTTATCCCAGTTAATAAACTCATTTCTCCAGGAAATCAAGTTTTCCCTAGAGGATCTGAAGGTCTTGAGACTTCCAGCAAATAGGTAATTAGCTCAGACAGTAGCATGGAGGACATTAAAGTCAGCGGTCCTGGATTCAATTCCCATTGGGGCTAACATTTTGCTGCTGGATTTTTTTTTGTTTTCTCGTGATTCTGTAGAATCTACACAATGCATCTCACATAGGGAAAACTCAATTATACCTGTTCATAAGCACAATGCGAGTTTATGAGGAAGTATCTCAGTTCTGCCATGTTAGCTGAGCGAACCCACAGCATCTTCAATCTGTACTTCTGCCTGCACTTTCCACCAGAAGGGCAGCTAAGAAAAGTCACAATGATTATCAATATAATGTGTTTCAAATTTATGTTATCTTCCAGACAGCGTGCATTAATACAATAATAATTGCAAAAAAAAAAAGTAGCTCATATTCTGATAGGTAAATTTCAACCCAGCAAAATTTTCATACCAATTCACTTGCAGCGATGCTTGTTTTTCAATTGAAAATTGTCACGACAATGTTGAATAGGGCATTGCTAACAAACACACAAGGGCTTTTCCGAAATGCGCAAAAGTTGCAATGCTTGCATAAAAGCCTCACGTAGGGGATAACAAATCACAAAATATTCAATAAGAAAGTACCTCCAGTGACAATAAAGCTGGGGACCTCTTTTCCACCAGTCTGATGCCTTGCTTGCTTTCTCAGCTAACTTGGTTGGGGGATAACCTGACTTTTATTACACAAGTTGACGCATATTATTGAAATAGGGCACGAATAAATAAGGGTCTTAAGTTACCCCGTCCTCCCCCCCCCCCCACAAGCCAGTAATACTACGCCGCGGGCGGTACGCTTCTTGTGGTCACGCAGGAGGACTTTCTTTTCATTACTTCGTGTCATTACGAAATAAGTCGACAAAACTTATAAATAAATGGATTATGTTAAACTTACAATGAGGATGATACAGTTCCGTTTGCGCTGTTGTGACAATCACCCCTGGAGTAAGCCTGCTGTAGTTTACTCCCTCTTAACACTGTTACCTTCTCCTTGTACACTATATCAGTAAGTATCCTGGGTGCTGTACCAAACCATAGTCTCCTGCAACAAAACAAGTAAAATGCAATAGAACTCCTTTTTTAAGATCTCCCTTCCTTCCTGCGGATAAACACTGGGAGCCATTACTGACTTGTACGTAACTTTCTTTTCCTGTCACATAGATAGTGCCTCTGTAGGAAGTTTGGCCACAATAGAAATGCTTTATTCCAGACACACCTTTTTTTGCATGACCTTATATGTCAACAACAGCTGAATTTTAACATATATCCCCAAAAAGCTAGTAATGTTTTCCTTTGGGTTTGTAGGTCTCCTCTTTTAACGGCCAACGACAGCAGAAAGTTTTGCGAAGAGAGATCATGGATGATATCTGATCCTCTGTGAATCAGCTTAACTGTGGCGTTTCTAAGCATGTACCATGACAACACAATTTCCAGGGACTTATGCAGAAGACGATGTTTCCAAGGTTCTTTGTTTACATTGTTGTATTTTCAAGACACAGCTTCAATTTTGAGAGTTTGTGGTTGATACATTGCGATCCCGAATTGGTTTCTAGTTTTTGCGCAGGTTACACGATCAACTGTCGCTTCGGGTTTCTAAACTAAGCAGAACCAAAAAAATGACAGAGAATACGTCCAAATGGACCTGAGTTGATGTGGTCATTTTACCAGGTAAGAATCCATAAAATTTGCTGACATAGCAGAATGGAGTGACACCACTTAGGATGGAAATTTTCGGAGCCTTTTTACATTACCATATTTGTGCATCCTCTAATGAAGACACTTGGAGGACATTTACCTAGTACAGTGCGACTGGACATTCTTTTACTAAAATAACAAAATGAATTAAATTTTGATAAAAAGGTATGCTGTCCGAAGCAACATTAAAAATCTTAGGAAAAATCAAATAGCGCCTTAGTCAATTCTGGGGAGCGGAAAACTGGGGGGTCAAAGGAGGCACAACCCCTTTTCCAGAATCGAGCCTGATAATTGTTAACATTACTAGATAAAGTGAGGTCGCGTAACCAAGGTAATATGTAAACAAATAAGCGCCATCTTTTATCAATGTTCTCCAATGGATACACACGGTCATGCAAACAAGGCTTGCTGAAATTAAAGCATTTCTTTCTATTGGGTCCAACATGTTTGTTTCCCCTACAATTCATAATGCTGCCGTGTACGTGAAATGTACACTACAGCTAGTAACGTTTACGATATTTACGTTCTGCAACAGACATCGCGGTCGACTTGACGTTTCTTTCTTCGGTGTCTTCTGCTGATTTCGTCAATATCTTCTTTACTAAAGAATTGCCCTGGAAACTGCCTTGACAACAGGTCGTCCAAATCTGCAGTTACAACATGAGATGTACAGTGTTTATGAATAGTGAATAATTGAACAAATCTTATCTAGTAAATGCTTGCATTTCACAAGTGCATTGTGATTCATGTGATGTATTGGTCATTCGTTTCAGTAGGCCTCCTTTTACCACCCTAGGCTGAAGGAGGTTTCCCTGTTCAGCAAAAGTAATCCTACCGCCAGATCCGAGTGGTTTGTGAGGGTTCCGATCATCTAACGGAAGTGGAACTCTCACTTCCGGTATAATGTGATGCTGTTCGATGTCCTTGTCTTCCGCTATGGATTTCACGCTACCATCACACGTCGTTAAAATTAACGAGATCAGGAAAAACGGTCGGAGCATTTTGGAAGCTAGACCGAAAAAATAAACCATCCAAAATTCCTAGCTATGATCAATCAAATACAAAGACTGATGAACCAATGAAAAGTTTTCATGTTTTTTTCAACATAAGTGACTAAATAATCTCCACATTTCCTATTTGATACAGTTATTTTTAATTGATCCCTTGTGATCCTATCAAGGACAAACATTGCTTGTGTTGGTTGCGTTTGTATCATCTATGTTTCATTAGAGTTTTTCATAAATTCATTGAATTCAGTGAATCACAGCAAAATCCAAAAATGACATGGCACCAGGGGTAATACCTATCTGGGAACAGATACATTTCCTGTGTCAGCAACAGAAAATACTTTATTTTTGCTACGTATGGTAGGTATCTACTTCATACTACACTCCTACATTTCCATACTACTTTCCTGCATTTTCACACTACACTCCTACATTTTCATACTACACTCCTGCATTTTCACACTACACTCCTATATTTTCATACTACACTCCTGCATTTTCATACTACACTCAATAGATACCCCCTAAAGGCAGTAATGGAATCGTGTTTTTTTAATGTACTTATTGACCAGGCTTGCTCTCTCAATTTTGGACTTTGCCTTAATTCACCGAACTCAGCGTGAAAGTCATTTGGGGAAAACTCCAGTGTGTTAGGGAATTTCCAAAAAGCGCACTCTATGCACGGCAACACCTGTGATTAGTCATAGAAATGGTTCAAACAAATAACACGATTTGGCTTCAGGTGATATAACGATTGTTCTCTTTGTGGTTCGCATTCATACATTCGAGGTTTTATGTAACTGCACTTTTCATCTCCTTTGTTTTGTGTAATTCACAGGTGAAACGGCTTGGCTAATTTCTTTAACTACAATCGTCAAATATACAGCTATTACTTCAGATATACGTAAATGAACTAAATGAAATCTCTTGAAATGATATAAACTAAGGTTGGCAAAAAATGACAAATCAAATCAAAACAAATGCAATTACGAAAAACTCGAATGCTTGTACTGATTACAAACATGAAACCTGTCTTTAGATTCACATTTCTTCAGAAAAAATAAAGAAAATTACGGATTGCAATAGTTAATAACTTCCATTTTTTAAAAACAAAGGGTAAATTTCGAAGAATTCAGATGAATTAATATGAAACTGTTTTTGAACTCGGTGCTACTCTTAAGCCTTGTTCACACGTAATGACACTGAAGTAATGTCAAATTCGGCCCCTTATTGTTTTAACATTGTATCAATGGTGACGGGCACTTTGACGGGCTAAATGGGTTCCAGACCCATTCTGCCCATCAAAGTGCCCGTCACCATTTACACAATGGTTAAACTTTAACGGGCTAAATTTCGGTGTCATTACGTGTGAACAAGGCTTTACTTTGTACACTTACATAAAGCAGCTGTATCATTCAGATAAGAACAAGATGCAAGATATTTATCATTTAACTTATATTTATTGCAGATTTACATAAAAGGACTGAGCACCCTAGACATGTGCGATCATCCGACAATTCAATTAACGTAGAAAGAAACGGTATAATCAGGCTTGACATGGGTTACCAATCATCTTACATATGTGTATCAGCTTGTATTGTACTATTGTGTGTGCTTCACTGTAATATAATGATTTGAGCAAGTTTTTCACTATTTATGATTATGTATGTATTTAAAATTCAGATAATGTTAGGATATTGTTCACAGAGGTACTTTTGTAAATACTAATACAGAAACTGTACACTTATGACCAAAGGAGAAAATTAGATCTATGGTTGGCGAAGGATTATTTTAATCGGACCTACGCATGTTTGTATTAAAGATGCGCGTTTAATTTGGAAGCACCACACTCATAGTTTAGTACATCCCTCTTGGTTATTATTTCCACACTCACTCGTAGCTCATGCATCACTGTACCATCCTGTACAATATTGAATACATAAACTCTGCAACGCCGTCTTTTACTTGTAGAAATTCACTGTTAATGTTATTTATACACAAATATTAACAATAAGGTCCGTTTACACAACGCTCAGTCTCAACACTGACGCTTCAATTTTGGAGCGCATCGCTTGGGAGTATTAACTGCAGCTTCATCGCGGACGCAAGCGTGAACGCAGCGCTGACGTATCGTGGAGCTGACGCGCAGTGTAAACGGATTTTAAGAGCCAAAAAAGACCGGTAAATTTAAAACACAATCCTGCGTGCGCACGGAAGCATTAACTATACACGTTACAGTTTTTTTCTCACTGGCAAGATAACCTTCACTTTTTGACATGAATTTGCACATTCTAAACCTACCAGTCCCACTGGCTCTTTTAAATATGAATAGTTACATATATAACAAAGCTATACTGTAATGCATATTGTAAGCTGCTATCCCAGCTAGTAGCCAATACAGAGCGTAGGTTCTATTATATCTCATCCAATACACACATACGTGAAGCAAGATATAAGACACAGACGTTATGCGCAGCGAGAAGATGAAACAGTCGTTTTTTACTTTTCACACGTTTGCAAAAGGCAAGCAGTAGAGTCTAACAGAACCTTCAAAAGTGTAATGGCTTATTCACATACACAGAGACGGATATGGGTTCGGATCCCTATCCAGATGGATTCCTTCTGGATTGGTCTTTGTCTACAGTTGTACTGTGAAGAAACATTCACGCTGCACACAAAGGGGGAAAAATCCCTGTCCTTAAATGGCTACTGTATCCATTTTTGGGACAGGACCCCGTCACGGACAGGGATACGAGTCTGTCTCTGTATATGTGAATGAGCCATTACGCAAAAATTACTGCTCAATGTGGAACGGCTTTTCAATGAAAGAGAGCTAAGTAATCATTTACGCAAAAACTTTGTTTTCATATTTTTCCAGGTGATTAAGAACCACGTTTTCAGGTATAATTCAACATTAAATGCGAAGACCATTATATTTTAATCAGACTCTCTCAACACAAACGTCACAAGTTTTCGCAATTTGAAGAAAAAAAGTTATGCACGAGATGTGGAATGAATTGAGATGTGGAATGAATTGCTCAGGTGGAGGAATGTCTATTGTTTATGTGGAATACTTATCCAAATCCAAATGTATTTCGTTACATGTTGAGTTGGTTCACAGGGTGCGCCAGGGGGAGTAGCATTTACTTTTCTTTTATTCCAGTCGTACGGAACCCATTTTGTTGGTCGTCCATGTGACTGTGGCACTGATTACGTACTATACATTGAGTCGAAAAAAACGTTGACGCACCGTGTGAAGAGGCCTTTAAGGTCTATTCACACGACGTGACAGTGAATGCGAGTAAACTGTTTCTCGTGTGAATACTTTCGTTGGTATCCATGCAACCCATTCTGAGATGACATCATTGTCGCTGTTGCACCACGTGAACATCCCCATAGAGAACAATGTAAGGGTGCAGTTATATTGGAGCGAAAGTGACGTCGTTTTGTATTCGGTAGAGAGCTCCCGCAGTTGCACCTTTCTATTGGTTAGAGACAAAGATCAAAGAGAATTTTCGCTTTCACTCCAATATTATTCTGTCTTAACCTATTACTTGCATCAATTGCAATCGCAGTTATTGTCACACTATGTGAATAACCCATAAACAGCAATGTAACCTATTACTTTCGGCAATCGCAGTCGCACTATGTGAATGGGCTTTACTCTAAAAATCAGTCCCATCAATAACTGAACACGGTATATTGACCCTTTGCAATACACTTTCAATAATACTTTATCTTGTGATCATTACCTTTTATTGTTGGCAGATTTCTATTAGTAATATTAAAGAGATCATTTCTGCAATAATCAATGTAACATAAATATCATCACGTCTATTAATTAATTAAATGATCGATTACTTAGTGAAATATCCATTAACAGAAAGATTTTGCAAGTTTCCTTAAATTTGCATCAGAAAAATGTCCTTGCCGAAGTTATCGTACATCGTTCGTTGCCATAGCGACGCGACACTTAACAGTTTATTTCCGTAACAATTTTTTCCCCAGTTACACTGGGTTTCACTTAAAACAAGTTCGGTTACTACGAACATCCGGTTACAATGAGCAGATTTTTTTCTCAGAAATGAATACTGCTGATTGACACCATGGTTCAAAATGTTCGAATACATTGAGTACCACTTATGGTAAGTTCACACTGAGGACCACTTATGGTAAGTTCACACTGAGTGACACCGAGAACGATAAATGAAGCGAGACCGATCAAATAGTTAAAGTTAGCCAATGGCATCAGTGACAGGGTCTCGGCCCAGTGTGGAATGCGCTGCATTACGTTACAGTGGAATCCATAATTATCATTGTCGGTCTCGGTATCGGTGTCGTCCAGTGTGCACAGACCATTACAACGAGGATATATATCAGCTATGCTCCTCGTTGTAAGCGGGACCAATTGTATATTTCGCAATGCCGTTAGTCAAGTATCGCCGCCTGGCAACAAAGATACAAGATAACTTCGACAGTCTGCAGTTACATAGATTTCTGTAAGACTTTGGTTGATTAAGGTTTTACACACATTATAGAACGTTAGATCGCAGATGGGTGTAAAAAAAGACACTTCGTACTGTTTGTGTTTTGTTCTAAACAAGCGCGTTATTCTTCTAACACCTTTACAAAGCAATGGCGGATTCAAAGAGGGTACGCGAGTCCATTCTAGGCCCAATTTTTTTGGCGCAGTTTTCAGAAAAAATTGGCGCCCCCCTCGGTCTGAATTTTTTATTTTTGTGCAATTTTCCAAATACGTAGGCCAAATAATAGGTTGGCGCTCCTGTCCGAAAAATCCTGGATCCGCCATTGCAAAAGAACAATAATAGATTTATCAACACAAAACAAAAACATTAAAATAAAATCACTGAACATCAACAGAATGTCTTCTTCTCGTAGCGTAAAAAGTAGAATAGCTAAGCATCGATCGACTAAACACTCGGTAATAAATGTTATAATGTATTTACACAAAAATGAATATAATAAAGATATATTTACAATATCTATATGATACAATGGTCTCTTTATCCATCACAAACAAAATGACTGTTCTTTAATAAAAGTTAGTTGGCAACACATCCGTTTTGTAGTGATCTACTGTAGTAGTTCTAATCGTAGCAGCGCATGGGTTAAAAATATAACTAGGAATGTTGTATTACTGTTAGCTACCAATATTTATCATTTAATAAACCTACAATATCAGAGTTCCCTTTTTGTTTGATAGTGAGAGTAAGCTACATGGTGTTTTTGAAGCCAAACTTAAACAGAGGGAAAAAAATCTCACTTTTATGCTAACAAGATGATGTCACTTAGCAAAGAGCCAGAACTTCCAAGTACCTTCGTGACGTGATGTTTTATTTTATACTCTTCGAGGTGGAACTACTGCAAACATACGTGTTACTCAATATACAGTATATAAATGTACAAACTTGATAATTGAACTGTTTTGGCAAGTAATGATAACAGACTACTCAGGCTCAATTAAATTAACCAAAGTTGCTAATTGGAAAAGTGCCTCGTGTGAAATGAAAGACTGTTGTCTTGGCAACGCATTCACTTTTCTCTTATTTTCATTCTAAATAAGTTTCTTGATATGAAATTGGGGATACTTAATTGTCATTGTTTTTCTTTTCTCATTTTTACTACTGGTTGTGTGGAGTTTCGTCTTCTTCTTGAACGTATTGCAATTATTTATTATATCCGTGGTTGAAATGCAATTTTTATTTGTAGACCATGTGAATCTTCTTTAGCAACTTAGTAGCACCCTTTGAAAATGTTTAATATAGTAGTTAGATTGAACTCAACTAGTGACATGTGTTAGTTTCCCATTTCAACAAGGTGAAAAATTGTCCTTCAATAACAACGTTATAACTTTACTTTAAAATCCCCGGGTTTTTTTTCTAAACCCATTGTCAGTTTGTCTCCTTCATTCCCAACTTTTCTTATACATGATACAAAATACTGTTTACGTCAGCAGTTCGTCACACGTTACTGTCGATCCGGTTGCTTAGATCAGTGAATGCCACTTTTCCCACGTTTATAGTATCATTGAGCTGATAGAGAAACATCTTTTTGTTTGTTATTTCTAATTATCTTTACAACCAGCATTTTTTTTCATCTTAGTTTTTTTTTCAAATGTCCAGAAATTATTCCTGTTGTTGTTTCTTAAAGTGTCTTTGTGCAGCAAATGACCAAATCTGTGACGCGATGAACATGAGCAGCGTCTGAACGCGGCGGCCGAACGCAGCGTTGATAAATCCCCCTGGGTAAACAATGCATCAGCTGCTGTGAACCTTGTGTTATCATCTTCTATGTTTATTATTATTTTTGTAATGTTTTATTGTTCTTGTGCATTTTTCTTGTGTAAGTCTCCCCCGTTGGTTATGAGACAGTCATCTTTGCGCGTAGTTGCAGAAATCATCCCCCAGTTCACTCTGCCAGCTTTCTATAGTTATCGGTCCTTCATTATGCAGGGCACACACACACACGGTATATACTATACATGTTCTTAATATTTCTTAGTTCGGTTTTAAATAGCCTGTAAGGCTTGGAATTTAGCCAGAAGGTTCTTCGTTGTTCCCTGCTCCGGTAGAACCTCTGTTTCATTAGCCATATCTTCCCTTATGACGTCAGGGTTTCTCTGGGGTTCGTTCTCGAATTCCCC
>JBCAUG010626572.1:0-14099 GCA_038406175.1 Haplosyllis leylae | reverse complement strand
GCACCAGACTTCATGTTTGAACACTTTATTGGCTATTCAGCAAATATTCAAGCATAGTTGACAATTCTAGCACAAAAGCCTAAGAACCTAGAAGAAACCCTGCAATTGACAATAAATTGGGTATTACAGTTACAATCATCTATTTTACTGCAAAGTCTTTATTGTACAGATTGCAAGCTAATTTACATTACAAATGATACAGTGAGGAGGTGGAATCATGGCCAGTGCAGGACTGGGCTGGGAATGGCCAGATTGTGTGAATCTAGGCATTTCCAGCCATTCCAGGCCATGTGTCACGGTGTGACCTTTTCATACTTGTCGTAACTGGTTCCCCAGTCTATTAGACATGGAAAATGGGTACCTGCCATCACTGCTGATGTGACAGCTCTACCAGCTGTCATGTCAGAAGAGACGTGTTGGCCACTACCGATGCGAGGTGGACATGACTTTTCGTGTCTGTCACACATGCATAATACTCCTCCCCAGACCTATAAAAGTGGCTGTAATCACCCAAATTGTGGAGTCTGATTCAGTCGGCCTCAGTCTGAACAGGCTTGAACTAGGAGTCATCTACCCTCAAAGATCCCTTGTCGCGGCATTCTTCCTGAGCGATGAACTTGTCGGTCCCCACTGAGGTCTTCAGAAGATATCTTGTGTTGTCATTAGTTTTTCATTTGTTGCACCCAACAAGTAGTTATCTGTCATTACCAACAAGTCGTATGCGTTGTCGGATTCGCTGAACCCCGTACAACCGGCAATTCTTTATTCGAATGCCACGACCTAAGAGCCTCATGCATAAAGTAGTTTGAGTAATTCTGGGACATGAACCATTGCCGCTTTGTCGAGTGACTAGTGATACGGCACCCATTTAGTTAAATCTGTTGCAATGCAGTTAACAGCCCTGCAAGCTTTGAATTGCCCACACACTGTGTACTAAGAGTCGTCAGCATGAGGGATACCAACTTGTCATTATCCTAGGTTCTGCAATTCTTCCTCACCCAGTCACATACTGGATGTCGTGTGTGACTTGCGACACATGGGATCCATCCCCTTACATACCTGAGAAGTCCTTAGTGTGTGGGGTTGATGTGAATAGTCTAGTGTCCAGCCTGTCTTTCCTGAGGCCCAATGGGTGCTCAGGGCTTTTATAGACAGGGAAGTGCACAATCATATTCTTACATCACACAAAATAGTTCCCACTAAGGAGAGGAGCTGGAAATCGTCTTTTGGCATTTTCACAGGTAGAATGCAATTTTATCTAAGCCCTGATAGTGTTTCCAAGCAGTTTAGGCTATTGCTGACACAGTTATGGGATTGAGGGGTTATGAATATGCACACCTGAGTGCAGTACTCAGTCCAGACATGATGTCATTGCTCTGATTACTGATTGGCTCACTCACACATCACACCACTCTTGTCTAGACATTACATCATTTACATGCGACAACTCAAGACTAATTGGTTGGAATTACCCATCATAAGTGATCTTTAAGGGGGTAAAATAAAATACCCTAGATGCACTGCAGAAACCGATTTTCATGCTTCCGGGTTTTTTCCAAGCATTTAAAATTTGACTCCTCAAGCTCAGCTCGTTGACTGACCCATAAGAAGCGCTATCGAGCTCCACTCATTTTTTGGACATTGAATCATTTCAAGATTTAATAGAGCATGACTTTATAAGGGTCTGAAAATCTGAGCATAACACATGACTCTGTGGCTGAGTGGGTATGGCATGGGAATTCTAATCCATAGATGGTTGGTATTGTGAGTTCAAATCCTACTGGAGGCAACTTTATTTTTTGCTGATTTTGAATCTCCTCGATGTCAATTTTGTACAAAAATGCCAGAAATGTCAGATTTGTGTTATTTAAGACAAACTCGAATAGCTACACATAAAAAGTGTGGCATAGCGTGCAAAATAACGAGACAAAACATTCTACGTTTCCTCCGATTAGCCTCATTTTTCGAATTTAACCGAAATGAGACTAATGTCTTGTCACCCAGCGTCAAACAACAAGGATCTCGGCTGTCTCATTACCTGTAGAAGGTACATTTCACACTGCCAATATGATTCCTAACAAGAGGCAATGCCTCACAGGATTTCCCTTACATTTCTCGGTTTATTATTGGTTACGTTATGCAAAGCAAGGAATGATATTAACTTTCCAGACAGGAGCCCCCAGACAGAAGACAGATTAATCATATTAACTAGAATACTGACATTTGGAGTGACACCAGCTTAAGCCGTGTTCAGACGGAACTTGAGGGTGAGCGTTACCGATTTCAAGCGATGACGCTAACGCTGACGCTCAGTGTGAATGATAACGTTCAGATCAACGTAATCGTTGACGCTGCTACTCTGAGCTTTGTAAACCTACTTTTCTGACCATTGATGGATAACGTTTTCTATTCAGAAATAGAGAATATCGACCTGTAAGTTCGGTACAAAATGGAAAAACTAAGCCTTTTGTTTCAATCGTGTTTTTCCTATTTTGGATTTGGATCTTGCTGAATTAGTTGAATTAGACTAATTAATCTAATTGCACATGTATACTAGAATTGCCTATTCACGGATAAGTGAAATCTTCAGACACATTATCCATGGAGCAGTTCATTATTCATGGATAATGATTCTTCGGTAAAATATGGCAAAACGCAACTGAAATGAAAAACCGAAGACTATACATGTGTGTACAGAGAAAATTCGATGTCCGAAAACATCCGATAGTAATTGCAAAAAGCTTTTCTCAGTCATTTTCTGTATCAGTCAAAGCAAATATTGAAAGCCGAAGAATTGCTATACTCTCGAGTCAAGGGGTTACAAATCTCGTCTACTTTCTGTGGAGCATCTTTATTGACAATGACCATTCTATTAATTGTACACACATCAGATGCAGACATAGTGGAAATCTTTCTCTATCACGCGGAGATGAATTGCGTGCTTCTTTCGGCAGTTGTCTATATTTCAGTTTGGTCCTCAGTATTTTTACCATCGGCGTATGCGGATAGGTAATAATTTCAGTCGGGTCTGTCTGTCTGTGTGTGTGTGTCTGTCTGTCTGTCTGTCTGTCTGTATGTTCAGGCTATAACTTTTGAACTGCTAAAGCTGGGAATCTCATTTTTAGTATGTAGATACATCTTGACCATATCTAGGTCAAGTTTGAGTATCAAGGTCATTGGGTCAAGGTCAAATGAAAAACTGACATTTTTTACCTAATCATTACTTCTGTATGCTTATATTTCACTAAAACTTACTTAAAAGGTCAAGGTCATCTGAAGGTCAAGGTCAAGGCTACTCAGTATCAAGGTCAAATGAAAGGAAATCAATTGTTTCTCTATTTGTGAATATTTTTGTGATCTATGTGCTATGCAGATGGTACGCCTTCGACTGAAAGGCATTCTTGTTTTTATTGGTTTCGTAACCAGTTTTGTGTGGATAGATTAAAGGTCTGTTCACACGGCGCATTATCGTTCGTATCAACGTCCTATAAGGTATTGCACAGCAACCAATGCTAACGTCACATAGAAGAAGGGAATGGGTACAGGACACATCTGTACATATTAAAAGTACAAGAATTTGTCTCTGTGTCTGTCTCTGTGTTTGTCCATGTGTCCAATTGGCTCACGTGGTATGACATCATTTCCACACAAAGTGGGAGGTTATGTATTTCAGCTCATCATGTCCAAAAAATGTTGACGATGACGCAATCGTTGATGCTCTATGTGAAATGGCCCTAAGAACTTGTTCGCACTGCGATGATGGCAACGGCACAATGTTCATTATTTTGTAGTCATCAAGGAAATGGGTTCTGGACCCAATGAAATAAATTGGTATCGTGGTAGGTGGTGGTGGTGCTCACACTGCAACTGTAATAGAGAACAAGTAAAAAGATTGACTTATTTTGCCTTTGCCGTCGAAGTGTGAACCAGCCTTAAAACGGAACTCGATTTATTTTGGTAGCCTCATGATCTCCTGACGTTCAATATTGGAAATCTGACAGAAAATGCGAAATAATTTTCACGTTTTTCTCCCTCCCAAACCAGACGTTGTCCCATTGAGCGGAGGAATAAATCTCCGCACAGAGCCGCATAACCCATCTCATTGTTCCAGAACAATAGTATTGGAATAATATTCTCCACGAGAACTGGGGACAATCAAGTTTTCCTTAAGCTCAATCTAGGAAAGCATACCTATTGAACTAGCCAGATTAAGATTGAAAACATAGAAATCTAACTACCTTTTCAAACTACTCTTCAACGAACGTGTATCTGGACAGTTATTTCCGAAAGACCCCAGGTTGTTTTATTTCTGTTAATAGCTCGATTACTACATTATTACATCATAATTGGCAAAACATGTTTCAGCAGTTTACACCAATTCTAAAATAATTGGAATCTGGTAGAATCCCATTTTCGATTTCATCCCTCTCTTTGGTTGCATCTTTAATCCCATTTCCCATTTTGAATTGGCTTGGTAGCTTTTTACGAGATTGAAAACACGGACCTGTGAGGAACATTTTTGTGTCGCATCAGATTGATTCTTCCCTACATGATTCTTGAGCATTTTTGTCAAATTAAGCAAAATAACGAATTGGGGCTTTGAATTTCATCAAAATTCGAATTTGCAGAACGAATCGTACGATAACGATGCCGTCTGGACAGAGAAAACAACCGACAGTCAACTAAAAGCATTCCCAAATCCTCTGATGAATAATAAATGATACTGTCTTGGTCACAGTGCCTCCAACCAGATGCTCTCACTTGGAGTTCTTTTAGCTAACTCTCAGGTTCTCATTGAATCAAACCTGTTTTTGCTTTCAGAACCAATCGAATTAATTCTGAACAACATGCAGATGGAGTTCAGCTTGTATTTTCAGCGCTGTAGAAAAAGGACTTTCGTAAGTTTGTGCACAAGAAAGTCCTGTGTGAAGTGCTGCGTCATACCATCCGCACCGCATATCTATTCGGGGGGATATGCGTAGTCCTGTCTGGGGAGGGGGAGGAGGCGAGGTATCGTAGTCTGTCTGGGGATACCCCTCGTCCTGTCTGGGAAGGGGTATCCGCTAGTCCTGTCCAGGTCCAGGGGAGGGGTACTAGTCCTGTCCAGGTCTACCCATTAGTCCTATCTGGGGGGTACTCTCTGGTCTTGTCCTGTCCAGGGTATCCCCCAACAGGACGTAGACAGGACCTTCCTGGACAGGATCAGGGATTACCCACCCTGCAAACAGAGAGACAAGTGCAAAGGCATTACCTTTCCACGTCCTTCGGGTGCAGGCGGTAAAAATGCAATCTTAATGTATTTGGTTGCATGGAGCATACATTTCCTAAAACATGGTAGGAAGCTCCTCTTTGGCTACAACGGAAAACGGAGTTCAACGGACAAAGTTTATCAGTTATATATTAATAGTCTTGACTAATGATTCTTCTTTTTGCTGGCTTGTTTGGAGTCAGCTTAGTGATTGATTCGGGGGTCCATAGTATTTGGGTAATATGCCCTGGCACTTTTATGAAAAGAGGTCTACTTTTAGCTGCAATCATTGGTGAGAATTTGTTTGCACAGAATGCTGTCAAAACGTCATCTTACGCGCCAGCATTCAACGTTCAACGTTACGACATCATATATTTTAGTTTGAAACTAATCAATTAATTTCATCGAGACCTATTAGTAGCCGCAAAAACAATTCCACATCCTGCAGCAATTTTAACACAATGTAAAACTTTGATCAGAAATCTTTTCGAAACATGGAACAGAATCATGGAAATCCATTATAAATGCTCGTCTAAATTTAATTGTTGCGACTGAGACTAATCAGCCAGTGGAATCTAAATCCATTGTTAGTCTAATTAAACCTGACGTTATCGTATTACGGCTTACCACGCGATGTTGCATGAATCCGGTTGTTTGTTGCAGACGTTCAATTGTTAACAATTCAGGAGTTTTGAAAAAATACTGAAAGCGGTGTAGTGTGCACACAGGAAGTGTTAAGGCCTGTTCACACCGAGTGACTCAATCACCGTCACATTAACAAACGTTACGTCCATGGGCAAAAACATCCGGCTCATCAACGTTATGGAGTCGGTCAGTGTGAACAGACTTTTACAGTCCCAACTCAATACCATCTTGCCAAGACCACTTTTGAAATCAGATCATGCCAAACATTTTTGTACTGGCACATGTTGAAAACCTTATGCCCTTTTGGATGAGGTGCGTAGTAATTCTCATAAGAGTTCAAATTCTCATATCTTAGATGATCTCTTCATTAGGTATAAGGTCTTCAGCATGTGCCAGGCACAAAAAGTCTTCAGTTTTATTCAAACTTGAAATCTAATCATTAGCACACTTTGTTGGCACTGTGAGGTCTGCACGAACGTTTCTAAACACACAGCGGAACCATTCATAGAAGTCTGAAATCACTTCAACATCAAGTTTAAAATCACACTTCTCAATTTCACTAAGGTTTTTTGAATCCTGCTTTTAGATAGCAAAATGCTGAAAGGAATCCATTAAATATTAGTTCCTCTCACCTCCTTGAATTCAATATTAAATATATATGCTCAAAAGAAAATGGCTGTTTGAACGTTTGATTAAGTTGTTGAAGCCTAGAAATTTTATATCCTCCAGAAATAAGGTAATGGT
Source organism: Haplosyllis leylae (assembly GCA_038406175.1). Lineage (NCBI taxonomy): Eukaryota > Metazoa > Annelida > Polychaeta > Phyllodocida > Syllidae > Haplosyllis > Haplosyllis leylae. Next base: position 7,462 of record JBCAUG010626572.1, on the reverse strand, counting down.
GCCTGAGAAGGGACTTGCACGCAACACAACCAACACCCTTTTTCTCTCCTAATTTGCTCCCATTCCTGAAGGTTTCTTTTCAGAGTTCCTCTTCACGGGGCCTCATTTGTCCCATTTCACTGACACAACAAACACACAGAGCAGAGTAACTTCATTTGTACATTTATATAGTTAAGTTATGTAGCTTCACACCTCCAGTATGGCAATCCGTGTTATTTTCTGATCGCTAATTCAATCCAGTTTTCCCGTGATACACAAAGTTGGGATTTTTCTACAACTTTTAATGGAAATAACTAGATAATCTAAAACTGAAACTCAGTGTTTTATTTATAGTGTAAAGTGCAAATTTAGTTGGATGAAATCATACATAAATAGATAAATTTTTATGAAATACAAAAAAACAGAAATCATACGTAAATAGATAAATTAACACCCCAGTCTTATTTAAACTTAATTTGCACTTTTCATGGTTCTGTTTCTTGTGTTATGGGGAAGCTAGAATTATAGTTAAGAGTTGAGGCCTTTACCTTTGCTCTTCATCTGTCACGTGGAACAGCTAGGATCATGTAAACTCACGAGGTCCTTACACTTTGAGTTTAATTTTAGTATCAAGTTTACTCACTGACTGCTGTCAGATCTGCCACGAAGATTCCACGGAGATGGTCTGCTCTGATATCAAACAGTGGGTCTTGCTCCCTCCCTTCCTCCCCCTTATGGCTCGTTCACACTGCGCGGAAGGGGGACCAGGAATGCAAACCAGCCCTGTCTCAGTGCAGTTATAACATTTCTGCGTTATTTTTAGTAACCCATTGTTCCCATTCCAATTCCCAGTCCTGGTTTCCGGTTCCGTGGAGTATGAACGAACCATTACTCTGGACCCAGTTGTCCGTCGTGACAAGAGATTTAACAGTGACGAGGAACTAAATTCCAAATTTGGACAGATTTATCAGATTATCCTTCGCGTGATCCCCAGGATCATTAAACTATCCCCGGACACTGCTTATTGGTGGCTCATGGTTTTGGTTGCTAAGCTCGAGATAACCATGACAGTTGTAATTTATTTCATTGAATCCGCCGTCATTTTATCTCCAGGGATTTTTAGTGTCAGACAAGTCTTAAGATGAATGTGCATCTGATCCCAATTGGCCTCATCAATATCATTATCAACTTTTAATTTGACAAGAAGCTTGTTAGTATTATATTCCACAATGTATGTACGGTAAAATCTTTTGAAATAAAATATTTGGAGCATAAAATCTTACTGGTATCCCTGTTTTGGATTTATTGTGACGTTTGACATGAATTTCAAGGCCAAGGCTGATTTTGCACTTACACCCTGCATCGCCTTTGTGATCCTCAGATTCACCTCTGGTGCAACACCTGCCAAACACATCTTTAGAAAACTACGTGATCATCCAACTTTTACACATGAACATTAATGTATCGTGTCTTTCATTGTCTATCGAATTCTACTTGATAAGACTGGATGTTTTCTGTTGAACAGTTTAACATGATTTACACACTATGTTTGCTGGTCTTGGCATTTTTATGATAAGCAGGCCAACTTAAAGCTGCAGTCATTGGTGGGAATTTGATAACATAGAATGCCGCCATAACGTCATTTCACGTGCCAGCATTGCAACGTCCAAGAGAACGATGCAATACCATGTTTGTGGATTAAAAAAAAGGTTACAGGACCACATCAGGAATACCTTGTCAGTAAGGACGGTCGAATACAATGTGTGTTAAAAGCATTGAGCCTGGGCGGCTGAGAGTCAGTAAGGATGGTCGAATACAGGGTGTGTTAAAAGCACTGAACCTGGATGGAAAACCTTGTCAGTAAGGACGGTCGAATACAAGGTGTGTTAAAAGCATTTTACCCTGGCCGGCTGAGAATCAGGAATCCCGAGGGACACATTATTGGATTTGTCGAAGATAAATATATAACCTCATCTTATCAATTCAAGTCAGTTTGATGTTATGACAAAACAATTTGTTATTTACCATTGTCATTTATACCTAACGAATATTATATTCCTTCTTGTGAAAATCTCATGTTATGAAATATCTCTGTCTATCAAGAAGAAAGTCTGGTACAGTCTTGGTCCTGAGGATCGATTGAAGGTTTTGGTAAATAATTTTGAACCAGTCGATCACAATGCATGGAAATGTATGAGTCACCAAGGAGGTGACAAGTAGGTGTCGATGGTCTCCAATCAGACTCAAATAGATCTTCATTGTTTACCTTAAACAAATCTCTCAAAATCAGCCAGAACATTTTCAACAACAAAGGAATAAAAGAAAAACAGTACGTCACGGCCATTGCAAGCAATTGGACAGACCAATCATTTCTCAGGACAGTTAAAAGAATCTGTTGGTTAATCGCGATAGAAGTGAGTATATTAAATCTAGCCAAGCACAGAATGATAAATATAAATACCAAAGAAAATTTATGGAAACACGAAGTACAATCACAAATTAGCCGAAATAAATAGCTTTAAGAAATGAATTCAACTCAGGGATTTCCTGCAGTCGAAAGTAATCATCACAGTGATGCGATGACCAACATTGTCAGAAATGATCAACGGTCTTGTGTTTATGTGTATCAAAAGTGAAAGTAGCTATTTTTTATCTATGAGATAATTCCAGCTGCCATCAGGCTTAATTATACAGAGGAATCCTGAAAAATGAATATAGAACTGACGTCCAACGTGCAATTACGATGTCTTCATGGTTATTTGTCAACGTTGTTCCATCATTTACACTGCGACGACAATATAATTTTCATTATTTTGCTGTCATCATGAAATGGATTCTGCACACAGTTGTGAAAGCAATGGGAATGGAAAAATGGATGTCATAATTATAAGTGAAGGTGTTCGCACTTTGATGGTTATAAAAATAAAAATGATTTATTTGATTTCCCGTAATTGTCGTAGTGTAAATAAACCTTTACGTCCCTTAACATCTCATAATTTTACGTCCAAAAATGTGTGTCAAACGTCAATAGGCACTTTAAATTATTCAAGCAATTGTAGTAAATGATAAATTCACTGTCATGTTCCCGCTTTTCAGGCCACTAGAAACCTAAATCCACCCTTACAGAACACGGGATTACTGGAGCTCCGAACAAACTGGATCAATTATCCCATTTTACATTCCTCTCCATATTCTCTAACCTCAGTGGAAACAACCTGAATGCATAAGTGAAGCGTACTGGACATAACTAGCTCCTTTATGATCCTAGAGAGACTTTTGGTATGGTAACTTTGGGAAATGTCCTGAATCTGTTCAAACTGCATTGTAGGTTTTAGTACTGAAAGTGTATTAATTCTGAATTATTTTGGTAAATCTGACGTCTTATCTGATCTTGTGTTATCAGTGATGCTTAGTCCATACTTCGGGTCATGCACTCGTTTACTGTGCCAAAAAGTATTAGCATTTTTAACCAAACATACATGTGGTTCATCAACTTAACAATGGATGTCCAATTGAATTCTGGAATTTTTGTGGCCCATGCCAGCGGCTCTATCCGCTAGTGGGACTGTACTATAACGGACTTTGATTGGTCTGTATTTTGCAAATCCAACATGGTGAATGGTGGGGGGGTGTTCTTGACCTAATTTCCAACTTTGTTTCTGAGTTTAAACCTGACAAAATCCCAAATTCCCTTTGTCAAGTGGGGGAGAGGAAGTTCAAAAATGACAAAATCCCAAGTTGCCATATATGTCTTGGGGGTGGAATGTGGGATAAGAAAGGGATTGCTAATGTGTAGGGACCCTCTTGAGCCCCAGGCTGGGCGCGCCTCGTTTAATTCAGTTGTAAAATGTAAAGAAAATACTTCGTGTTCTCAATGTAGTTTTTTTCCAATTTAAGTTATCAAGGCAGCTTTTATAAACTGTAATAGAGACATACGTATACCATGAAATATTTGATTTGAGTTCCTTCATGGGTAACATTCAAATCACACTACGGACTAGTTTTCAAGGCGTTCAAGGCCACAACTGCCACATTGTTGAATAAATGGATTAAAATACTTTGATTGTTACTAGTTTTAATGCTGGTGGTTTGCAAATTGGTTCCATCGTCTGACGGAATACTGGGGCAATGTGATTGGTATTGCGCAAGTAGACGCAACCCACAATGAATGCTAGTAATGCCTCAGTTTTGTTATGGACCTTTTCTCATTACGTAAGACTACAATCTAAAACAATAGTGAGCTATTTTTAGCCGAAAACTGAAAATGTGATGACTTGATCAATGATCAAGTTATATCGGCCTCACTCTGTACCAAATGCTGTTGAACCAAGGCTGCAAGATAGTTGAAGCCACAGAGTGAATGATACAAAACTACAATTCAATTTAGACTCTAATTTTCAAAATCTCTCCTCATCACAGAAACCATCATCCACAAGGAGTTAGAATACTCTTCTCCGTAATAAAAATTCCAGACAGATCACGATGCAATGTAGCGAATTGAAACTGTCTACGAGCAAATGACTTTTGGGTCTCATAAGACCAGAAACCTTCACGTAATGAATTTTCTCGGGACTGTAATGTAAATAAGTAAATATTGACCATTGGTCGCAGCTCAAAATGTCTAATTCTAGATATCACGAACTTTTTGAACCACATGAAGTCAAAATTCGCATAACAGAAAGACAATTCAGGCAAATATCGTCCAGTTACCGATGATAACGCACGTAGTGCGAGGGAACAAATAGATTGGTTCCTCTGTGTTCCTCATTTAATTGCAATTTATTATTTTGCTGTGAAATATATCTGTAGTCACGGCTATTTTTCGTACATTGTATTCAAATATGCATAACAACAGACAAGACCTTTCAAGAACATGTCCTGATTTTGTATTTAATTATCCTTACAATGTGTGAAAAAAACACTTACCTCAGTATTTCAGTCTCTTCATTTGCGACCGTACACTGAAGTCCCAAACAAGGCTCAGTGTCAACAAACGACTAGGAACACGGTTGCCATTCGGACGCAGGCAGCAGAGGGTTAAACACAAGGTTTAGACCAGATCTTTCACTGGGCCCAAAACGTCCAACTATTGTAGCATGCTTGTCAGCGAACATGGTAGTCATGCTGCACCCTGGTAACAGTGGAAAAGCAAACGAATCCTGTTGTTACTGAATCTTAATTTCAGTGGAATAGGAAACTGGTTTGCTCTATCCGTGTTCAATCCCTTAATGAAAACTTTAATTGGATTATTCGGCAGAAAAAAGAACTTATCAACTGTAGTTTAGACAACTCAAGAGTAGTTTAGCACCGTCAATCTTGCGTTCCTGCTACCAGAGAATGGACCGATAATTTGTAAGTACTGTTATTTGTCTTTTCCATTTGTTCATTTGTTCTGGATACAAATATGTAGATCTATTTCTTCGTAACCCTTATTTAGATAAATTTTTATTCGCTGCAGTGATTAGAACTGTCCTGTTACGTAGTAACTATTGCTTTGTCAGATCCAGGTCATGGTTCATTGGTTTGGAACTTAGAAAGCTAAAAGCGCGATTGATTTGACGTGTAGTCAAGCTAAATGAATCCGTGTTGGGAGAACAAAAGATATTCGAACCAGTCTTTATTGACTCATTGGCCCTTTCCTATGCATTATTAACGAACTGACCATGTTCAGAGATCAACAAAGATAAGAAAAAATGTGTAAAATCATGTTAGTTGACAATAAGAAGTAGATATCGGTAGTGTCTGGAATGAAGGGGTATTGTTCGGTCAGAGGGGGAGGGAGGATAGTGGTTTTAGAGATGCTAATGATCAATATGTAAATATTACACCAATTTGTAACAAAAACTCCAGACAGCAGGAATCCATATCCAGATTGGCAGTAACAAATCAGATCTCAGACTTCGGCCGTGTAGTCGGTGTAGGGGTATTAAGGGGTATCCACTGGTGATTAGCTCTGGAATGAAAATTCCAGAGATTAAGTGATCGTCGTGATGAAATAGTGCTATTTTCTGTACACAAATTTAGCGTCATTTTCTGGCATTGTGACATCATTCCAGAGCTTAGAAACCGTTGCCATGCAGGGTTACTTTATTTAATGATCAACCTTAGTGACATATTGAACATAAGCTTGTTTTGGGTATTGGTAAATCCAAGACTCCACATTTAACGGATATTTTGTAGCTTCAGTTATTTAATGTAAAGAAACAGAACTCAACATGTATTTTAAATAGGCTCACTAATTGCATGTACTCAGAGATTCACCGACACGTTCCATGTTGATGTTCAATGTGTTGCTGCTAACTATGTCGGTTAATGCGGTTAAAAACGTGACAACGCATCAAAATTCTTCACATAATCTAATAAAGGTTTGCATCGCAATGCATATTACAAAAGAATTTGATCGAATTCCATTTTATAAATTCAAATCATATTTAATTTCTTACCTGCAAAAGCGTGGCTCTTCTGGAAATTCCATTTTAAATCTAATCAAGACAGAAAGAGTCGAAAATTCTTTCATTGTGGGTTCTAATCGAATTTTTACTAAATGGAACAGAACTTTCAATGAATTCAGCAAATTCAGACAATCTGAGAAATCAGTGAAGCATGAATTGGGTTTACTTGAATGATCCTCTCTGTTGCCTGTGCCTTCCTGGTGCTGAGGTAGGGTGCTGGTTTCTTACACAAGAGATAACAGGTTTGAATACAGTAATCCTGTTTTTATATTATATTATTTTTGTCACTGAATTCAACGGAAACATTTAGGAAAACTCGACTGTTCTTGAAAATCAATTCCAGGGACCTCTGAGACTGCATTTTGAAGTTACCAGTGTATCCGGGGGACTGAGCAGAAATTTGACCAACACTCCATTATTAGCAATCAGTGCACAACGTCTCGTGGCAATTTACGAATGGACTTTGTTGTTCTAGGCATTGTTGTATTTTATGTGAACAGAATTGCATTGTGAAGTGTCCGTTTTTCGTTCATTTCTGGTGATGATCTTCAACTCACTTCTGTTTTAGATATTTTATAGATATACTTCTCCATTAAAGAATGATACTAAAACCCTTTGTGCTGCCTCTGTAAGGGCCGGTTTACATCTAGTGACAGCGACGCGACTGCGACGTCACTGCGAGATCGCTCCCAAATCAAATACATGTATTCTGGCCTGTACTGTTACACCAAGCGGGAATCGTGAGCATCAATGCTAGCGTCAAATTTAGGAATTGCTTTCAAAGCCATTCAGAGCGACGTCGCTCGGAGTTGTACTGGGTTTCAGCTGTTGATTTTTGGTGTTGTACCATTTATAAAATAAAGTAAACATTGAAAATGTCGTCTGCTCGTTGACTTTTTGTGCGGGAAAATGCCTAATTTAATGATACAACGATGAAGAAGGAGTTTAGCCTTGGCATTAATGCTTGTGCAATTGAATTTCACTGCTAGCCGTATTTGGATCCATCCTGTAAACAACTTAAGGTTTGAAAA
>JBCAUG010626461.1:0-14100 GCA_038406175.1 Haplosyllis leylae | reverse complement strand
AAAATTTCTGACATGGAAAAATGTATGGTCAGTAATTTCTGAAACTGACAAACAATTTCTGACAATGTATAATATTCATCAGTAATTTCTGATAATATGCGTAATGTAAACAATCAGTTGAACATAAATTCTGCCATGCAAGATTATGAATGTCAGTAATTCGGTCTAGTCAGTTCCACAAAAATTTGGCCTTAGTTTACATGGCAATATAAGTTATTGGTGGTTTTCCTTCAGATGAGCGATTACAAATTAGACAAAGCTATGGTTGAAAAGTTGAAAAAGACACCGTTGAAGGATGTACGGATAGTTTTGGATGACATCAATAAAGACAGTACTGTAAATGGTGACGAGAATAGGAACACTAATCCCTCGGACAGTGAATGTGTTAATGTGGGAAATATAGAAAAAGAAGAATCTGCAGATAATTTGGAAAGCATTGATGTTAAGGAAGAGGTTGTTGTAAATGCAATTGGTACTGTGACATTGGATAAAGAGACGATGTATGCGAAAGGGAAGAAGGACGATTTAGATGACTCCGCATCTGTCCTCAGTAAAAAATCAGCAATGACAGCAAGTAGCAGCTGCAGTGGTACTTCCACTGAATCGGAAGACAGTGTTACTGAGGAGGAATCATCAAGTGAAGAAGATGAAAGTGCTAATGTTGACAATGTGGTTTCGAAAGATGACAGTCAGAAGTCACAAATAAATGTCACTGCAGATGTGAAGTCCAAGGTCGAGGAAATTGATTTAAGTAATACTCCCGACTACAACGAAACCAGCATGACGGAACCGAGTGGTAGTCAGATGCATGGACAATGTGGTGAGTAAATAACAATGGTCAGCATGCATTATGTTGTTATTATCCTCAATTAATGTATATGAATGTATTGTGCATTAATTTGTCAGAAATTTCTGACGTCACTCAGCTGTTGGTGCAAAGTGTGCAAAGTGGAGATTTATATATCGGTAATTTCGGACACATGATAATTGATATCACAATATGCTCTTGCTTTAAATATGCATATGGTTGTCATTCAGCTGTCTACTATTGGCTGGGAATTCCATTACCAATGCCTGAGAGAGATCCAGATGCGAAAATATTAAGTTGGTTCCTTAAAAGTTACAACAGAAAACTTCAAGAGGTGTGTTGTAGGGAATTATTAATTATTAATTGTAAAAATGTTTCCAATACAATTAATTTATTTAAATATAGTTCATTGTGGTCCATTTTGAATTAATGGCTAAAAATGATTATTACAGAATGATGGAGACATTGACGACCTCTTTGCAAGTTGCTTGCAACAAATTGAATTCGAAGAGTATACTCAAATGACGCCGGATGATCTGAGAAATATCGTAATAGAATACACACAGCAGAATTATGAAAAAGTTGCTGTAAGTTAAATTTAAATATTATGACTATTATAAATGTAATGTGAAATGTAATCATTCTGTTTTTATGCAATGTACAAATTCACATTTACCTACAGGAGTGATGTTTCCAGAATTTACGTCTACGCAGCATTCAGTTGAAGGACTACATACAGAAAATGATTAACCGCACTACCAACAGACTAGATATAACATTACTCATAATGTCTATGATGTTGGAGCTTACTTCACTAGTTTTATACAAGAAGTACATGTGGGTGTCTGATTACCGGGATTTGTACAAGTGTGACTTATACCTAATTCTCAACAAGGGCGGACACTTCTAAGCTGCATGTCCAAAAAACGGATACAAAATTGTCTGTCAGTTGCCGGAAGAATGCAGACCCCTCTATGTCACTTCAGACAGCGGCAGAGACGAAACAGGAGATGCACCCATGGACCCACCCAAAGGTGTGAATGAAATGAAATTTATTCCCCACTAACTTTGCGTAGATATGGAAATAATTGAATGTAAATATAGTTAATAATATAAATGTGAACAAAAATTTAATCACATAATATACCTTCAGATTTCAATTTGCACATTGCCGACTACTTGCCGGATGGGGGTTGGCAAGAGCATCCGGAGATGGTGGACCAGACACTACAGTTTTTCAGGAGAGTACCATTTACAGTAAGTAATATAGGTCAAAATATATTTTTTGGCCTTCATGTTAATACGAATTTAGTCAGAAATTTCTGACGTAGGGTAAGGTTTCGGTTACAATATTACATATGTATACTTATGAACGGGTCAGAAATTTCTGACAGATTACTTGTATGAGAAAAAATGATGTATGACTATTTAATGTAAATGGTACTGAACTATTCATAGCACTGTTTAATGCCGACAGTATATATTCACCCTATTTCCATTGTTTCACTATTTATGTACATACTAGATTATTTTCAATATCCCATATTAGAAGAAATATTTAGATATTTGCGTCATGACACTGAAACCTGCATATATTTTGGTATAATTAATAAATATTGCATGTGAGATACCACCAATGTTAGACTATTTTCAACTCATGTGCATGAAGTCATCCGTATTATCCAAACATTTGGTCAGTATGTCAATTTGAATACAGCCCATGCAAGAGCGACAGGCCTCCCACCCTCACACCCAACAAGTCACCTGGTAAAAATGTTAAAGTAATTTATAAAAATGTAATTTAATAAAATGTACATGTATTTCCGAACTGATCTGTATGAAATAAAATGTTAATCATAGTTATTTCCACCAATTGCCATCCAATTCAATGAATAAATATTGTTGCGAACCAGTCGCTGATTAGAGGAAAGAAATGATATGGCTTTTCTCTTTCGTTATGGCAAGAACTTGCATTACGTTGTGTTGAATGGAACTTTTCTTGCCCACTGATGTACCAGTGCAAGTACCAGATCACAGAATTAGTTGGGGAATATGTGCCTTAGCAGTTTTGTGTCTATCATGAATCCTAAAGCAGCAAGAGTCAATTGCATTGTTCAGATGTTACATGCCATTAGGTCGCGAAAATATTTAGAGCTTTTTTGTAACTTCAAGAGAAAAATATTACAAGATTTTCGTATCAGCCAAATTGCAGTTATCTGCTTCCTTGATTAAAATATAACGACAAGGATATCACCTAACATGTACTTTTGTTTCAATCTAAATCCAGGAAGCAACAAGAGTTCATTTATTACTCGGAAAAAAACATTGATAGAAAGAGAGTAACCCTGTCTCAGAACCTGTTAACTTTCCGAACATAAAGACTTTCAAATGCGCTCTTGAATCATTTTGGCTCACAACCAGAACTATCGATGGAATTATTCCTGGAAAAATTAGGTATTGAAACCAGAGGCCTTATTCTGTGAGGACTAATTTTCCATTAAAGTGATCAGACCTATTTAGAGTAACGAATTGAAGTAATTAAGTGATGACATAGAACTGAATACCACGAGGGCATGCTCCACTCCCTAAGGCCGCCTGCTTACACACGAAATGACGCATTTAATTATCGATTCTGTGATACCTTATGAGAAATAACTGTATTTGAAATACAGTTTCAATATCATGAAGCTGTATGGCGAGCAGCTTTACTTTAATATAAAAGATGCAGCGCAACACGTGTTGACCGCTTCATTCGTTTGTCTTCGAACAGCAAATCTGAAAACCATGAAAGGAAAACTTTTGAAAATATTGGTAAGTTAATTTTGCAGTTTCTTTGAAATGTGTGTTGGGAAACGGTAGTGGCAGGTCTAAAAGGTGAGTTTTCATTTCTGATCGTAGCCTCAGACTTTAGCTTTAAAGTCATGCAGATTTTTCTTTTCCTCTGCTTCGAACTGGGAAGAGTGAAGTCACAGACTGAGAGAACTGGGTTTATCTGATAATCCATGAAGCAGTCTGGTATTTTTACACCGGGATTTCTCCGCTTCCCGGAATGATTCATACCAAGAAAAAAATACAGAACTCCATGTTTCGTGTATTTTGCCAATCCCACAACCCCTTGAGGTGCACCCTGTTGTAAAATACAGGCTCCAGCTACCAATTACAATAGCCGTGGAAAGAATCCTTTCCTTCTGACTAATGTTACGTCACTGAATTCCAGGAACTGACTTAGATTGTATATAAATACAGCCTCGCGGTAGGTAGCATCAGATCTGCAACAAATACCTGAGCATTAAGACCACAACTAACCACAGAGTACTTGACATTAATATTTGATGATAGGAAAGAAATATTGCACCAGAGTCCATTGCTGTGTGAAACGTTGAACGTAATAGCCTCACTACTCAACATACTAAATATTTTTCAATAATTGGGAATAGAGAATTAAAACTACTAAATAGCATCAGTGGTTAGTCACATAATACAGAAGGAGACAAAGGAACGTGAATGCGTGAGTAATGCAATTTATTGTTATTGATTTGGGTCTAAATTTAGCACTGCATGCGCGTGCATATCAGACATGCAAATGCATTCTCCTGAAGCTGTGCTAATAATAATGGGTTGGATCTTTTTCTGACATCTCATAGGCTAAATTTAGCGGGAATAGGTTATTTCTGGGATAAGAGGTGAGAAAAGATGAGTAATGTCAGTACAGAAGAGAAAAATCAGAAAGTGAGCTACTCACAGATTTATCTTGAGTATGGGTCACACACGATCACAGTTAAGACTGTCAGTTTGGGTTTTTATTTACCATCATAAGGCCACGTCTGTTCTTCAGATAAGCCTCTTAGATAGAGACGTTCGGTCCCCAGGGATTTCGGTTGGAGTGACACTTGCTGACCGACGCATAATACACATGCTGCAGAATCAAGCTAGATCTGGGGAGGGCCGGGGGGGGGGGTCTCCTGAAACATGAATCCCTGGACAAAGACATATCGCCTCCTATGCTGTGGGAATAGGAACCAATATGGCTCAAATGCTCACAAACTAATCATACTGAAGCAAATCCGACGGTATTCCTGCAAGTGCCCGGGCTTTTTACACGATTGGACATTTTTACGATGCTTTTCAAGCAGCTTACATTTGGCATCAGCATTTAGAATTTCATCTGAAAAAATTGACAGCTCTTACCAAAGGATGCAACTTGTTGGCTGCAATTGATGTTATTCAGAAAGTACAGGGAACATTGCCAGCCCTTTAGCTATACTCTTTGGTGGCATTTTCAGTTTGCTCCTCTTGGCAAAAATATCATAAGTGTGAGTGAAGAAACTCGGCTGCCTCAGAGTTGTGTTTAACCATCTGCACAGTTCATTAGAAGCTGCAGGATAAAGCGATACAGGAGAGACTGAAACGTCGTAATTACTCCTTGGCTCTAAACGAGATTAACTGTAACCTAACTCAAAAGGAGAAGGGCACTGTAGTTAGGCCTAAACGAAGTAAATGGGAGTGAACTGTGTGAAAACGCAATTTGTTATCACGGAACTCTGAAGCATTTGTCTAACCATGTCTCCTAATGTTGTTTCAGCGCACACAGCTATGAAGTTAGACATGTTAGACGACGAGTTTGACAAGTATTTTGCGCGCGCAGCTCTCGGTATGGGAGGAGAAGTGAAGGATGATGAGGAATCTGCGGACAGGAGGGGCAGTCTGCCCATCCCTAAGGCGAGGAAACTCAGGGGTAGCAGTCCAAGAAGAACAGCCAGCTGTAAATATCCAAGAAGAGGTCGAAGAGAAAGGTCACTATCTCCCCGAGATACTTCCACATCTCCAAAGAGGCCAAGTAGTATAAACCTAGAAGGTAGTCCCAGTCCCGGATCTTCACCCAAAAACATGACCTTTACGGACAGTTACATCCACGAAGCCACATTGCGGGCACCTAGCCCTAAAATGGGTACCAAGTGTCATTCCGCTCCTCACAGTCGCTCCTCTTCCTGGAAAAAGTCCAAGAGACCTAAAAGTCCAAGGGCTGATGCAGACACACTAGAAGGTCGCCCAAGAACAGGCAGTGTGCCCCTTGAAGACACTATTACGAAGCTTGAACGGCTCAAATTACTCCACGAGGATGACTTGTTCATTGTGAGAAACTTTACCACTTCTTCCAAAGGTATTATCAACAGAGGAGACTCTTTCAAAAAGAGAAGTAACCAAAGTGTTGCCTCTGAAGGTGGAAGTGTCGGGAGCTGCCCATGTGAAGGTGGTAATAGGTCTCGAGCTCTGAGCGTCAACTCGCAGGGGAGCACAACCGCCTCATCAACGGGACATCATTTCTTCAAGGTGCTCATGACCGGTGATCATGGAGTTGGAAAAACAGCACTCATGCATCAATTTATGACCTCAGAATACATGGGAGCTACAGACATGAGTTTCGGTGAGTTATACAATGAATTTTATTTAATGATTATTGATTCTGGACATAAAATTAGGTGATGGATTTACCAATGATGACACAATTCATGATTAATTAATAGAATGTGATGTCACTCCAACGCGATTCCTCTTTCGTAAGTTGATCAATAACATTTTAAGTGAGTTCCTTTACATCACTAATATTGATGAATCACATAGCTTCATCCCAGATACACTGAGATTGTCGTGAGTCATTTGTATTAAAGGGCATTTTCACTGCCATCAGATTTATAAATGCAGGGATTATGTATTTTTATGATTTTGAAGTCCTAATATAAATTTGAAATGAAGCAATGGAAAGCACTGCAGCTGTTCGTCTCCTTAAACATTTGTCGAACAGCAATGCGCAACAGGGATAGTCAACGTTTGAACAAAAGAAATCAATTTGTTTTTCTTGTTCATCATACAATCTCATTGGCAATTCCCGGCGGGGGAATATTTGGTACTAATCCAAATTATGTGGACAGTTCCATGATGATATAATTCGATTCAAGCTCAGATCGTTTTCACGGGGAATTTGCTTGTGTAAGCTCCCGTGTTTCATGATGAAATTTCCTGAATTACGAATATTCCTGTTGTAAAAGAAAATTGAACACTAAAAGCTGTCCATGTGAATCAATCATTTTTCTTTATTTTGCGGCGACATTTGGTCAATAATTTCAGAACATTTTCTATATATTACAGAACAGAATTTGTAAATTTATATAACCGAACGTGCTGTTCATTTGTATAGATTTTCGTCAACGGCAAAAGGAAAAACGAGCTACTCTTCATGACGAAAGCAAAGAAACTGTGTGTCATTACACATTAAAGCTTTCTCAAAAGTTGAATACGTTCTGTCTTTGAAACCTTCCTCGGTTAATCATCTTCTAAGGGATATACTTTTCAGACGAAGAGAAATTTTCGACGTTAAGTAGTGTAACAAATTGTAAATGGATATTACAAAGTTCTTCAATACCCTGGAGTCTTTCACATTAAGACAATATTTCTATTCATAATGTCAGGACGAAGAAGTCTGCTCCCGACATATCTGAACGTTTTGTAGATCTACTGTTCATGTTATTGTATGCAAAAAGAACAGAGTTTGTCTGATCTTCTGTCGTAATAATACATTCTCCAAAATATATTGACTCAGCTGTACTCTTTACGTCAGTGCAGGTGCGATGAAAACCCAAATAATGGAGTCAAAGGGTCACCCACCTCCTCAAGATCAAATCCTTTGAGTTTCGAATCCCATATGACTTACACCACGACATGGAATTACGAATAATATTAATTTTAACATCGAATAATAATCGAATAATAGATGGGTACGACAATAGTATATCTAAATAAATCTGTTGATATTTGATCAAGAAAGGAATTAAACAGTGCCTTCTGCATGCGTTCAGCCTTTATTTGAACCATACACAAGTCCATGTAGAGTTCATTAAGCTGCCTCAGGCAAGTACATGATCAAGCCAATACCGAAGGCCAATAATGCCTCGCCAGCAAGCACTGGATTTGGTTACTGATGCTATGATAATAGTTCAGGCGTAATTCGCCAATGGACGTAATTCCGTGGAGTGGCAGTCGTTGCTGTGCTTGCCAATACTTTCATATTGGAGTTTTTCACAAACTTTCCGCAATACAAGAATACCAACATTGCCAAACTTCGTTTTAGCTTTGCCAGTAGAAATCAGCCAGTCGAATGAAGTCTGTAACATCGAAATTTTATTCTCATAAACCCCTTGATTTTTAATGTCAAATTTACTAACATCAGTTGATGAAAATAAAAAAGAAAATTGCAACTTGGTAAAACAAGGTTGGCAATAATGCCAACATTGCCAACTTTGTGTGTTTGTGAAGTACTCGAATGTCAAAATACGATGGTGACGTAGGAGAAACTTTCCACCTCAACTATAGTTACTAAAGCCTGTAGTCACCAACTATCAATCACCACGAATACGGCTTCAGGAT
This sequence comes from Haplosyllis leylae, assembly GCA_038406175.1. Taxonomy (NCBI): domain Eukaryota; kingdom Metazoa; phylum Annelida; class Polychaeta; order Phyllodocida; family Syllidae; genus Haplosyllis; species Haplosyllis leylae. The sequence goes on along the minus strand of JBCAUG010626461.1, from coordinate 5,870 downwards.
GGAAAGTGTTCTTGTCCAACATGTCTTGTTACGGTTATTTGCTACTTCAGACATACAGTGCTTAGGTTTGAGTCTGCCGTGTCTTATCTAAAGTTCAACGTCTAATTTATTCCCTAAAACAACATTTCCTTCAACATTTTCCCAAGTAATTGAGCCCATAGCGATTTGTTAATGAATAAAGCATTCATAGTGTGTTGGTTTAAAGGAGATTTAATATTTCCATTGGCTGCAATGAATCTACTATTTTAAGTAATCTGTGGGAAGTGATTACCTCCAACTGAACAACTTTTAAGATGAGAAACGAAATTAGCATACATTCATTTGGATCCCTAATCTTCCTAGAATTCTTTTCAATTTCATCCAAAATTTACATCAATTTATTGAGTGCATAAGTATTCAAAGTAAATTTATTTTATCAAGGGCTGGTCATCGAAGAAACATAGCAGCTGTACTAAAAAGTATTTTAAGGAATTTAAAATTATTTCGCCATTTAAGCTGGAAAAATCAAATATCATAGTAAAAATCTGGATTATCATGCCTCTCTGCTACAACTATGCTCACCACTTAATCACTGCCAGTCACCTTGTTCCAGTGTAAATCATGAGCGGACCAAAGTAGCTCGGGAACTCGTTTGTTTCTGTTACTGTCTGAAATGCTTTCGAGCTGTATTCCATAGAGATTATTAATCTTTCCGTTCCGGCATGGATCTAGTAAAGATTATTTTTAAAAAAAATCTTTACAAGACAGATCCCTTAAAGATTATTAACCTTTATGAGATGAGCATTTCAAACAGAAACAGAAACATACGTGTTCCCGACATATGAGCCACACAGATGCGTGCACACAATATCGACAGCAACGACAGCGAATGACGCACGAAATACCATTGTGTGTGTAATGATATGCTTACTCAAGGGTACAAATCGATCCTGCTAACAAATATGCATAGCTTTCATTGACAGATGTACATTGAGCTGATATAAATCGCAATTGCCTGGTATAAATTGGCCTTAGACTAGTTATGTCAAATGCTGTTGGTTCAGATGGCAGATTGTAACAAAGTTCACATATTTTCAACACCACCTCAAAATATTATAATGCCAAAGTATTTCATAGCTGTGGAGAAAGATCTATTTTGAGACCAAAGTTGGCTAATGACATTTTATTCAATACTAACTTTCCTAAAAAGACATTTTGTTTTTTATTTGTCACTTTCTTTTTTCAGAAACGTTTTCAGAAAAGATTAATTTCAAGGCTATTCAAAGAATTATTTGTGGCATCTCTATATTTGTTTGGTTATAGAATTTTACTGTAGAATGCCAATAACTTTCTGCAGAAATACCATCCATATTCTGGACAAAATATTTATTTACTTCCGGTCAATATTCCATTAGAACAAAGTTCTTCTGGTTGTATTTTTGGAACGGACATTCTGCAGCAATTTTTTCCTATTTTCCGCAGCCAAATTAAGGAAGTTTCTATTTATATTTACAGATGACGACGCTGAAATCACAGTATCCGTTTTATTAGATGGAGACGAGACTAATATGGATTTCTTAGACATACCTTTTGAAGAGGTAAGTGCATTAAAGACAATGAAATATCCGAATGCATAGTGAAACAGCTAGGTGAATCTTAGGTGAATCAATAAAGTACATATTTTGCCCCGGAAAATTAGACTTTAAAAAGAAAATGGGAATCCTGCACTGAAGACAAACATAACAGGATACTTTCAATCAATTATGAATTGTATTTTTTATTTGAACAGTACAAAACCTACGGGGAGATGGATGCTTATGTTGTTGTGTACTCAATACTGGATAGATCAACGTTTGAAAGGGCGTTAGAAATTCTCTACGAGCTGAGGAGGGACCCTGATAAACATCCCGCTGTGATACTGGTTGCAAATAAATCGGATGTGGTGAGATCAAGACAAGTCTCTGAAGAAGGTAAGCCACTTCTCTTTTCATTTACCTTACATTACTGATTATACATCACTAATAAATTTAATCTGAATCATTCTGCATTTTGCTTCCACATGATGGCAGAGTGACTGTACCTTGATTTGTAACCATTAAAAATATGGCATGCAAATGCATTCAAATTCATTCATTCTCGTGAGTAATGCGAAATGAAAACCCATAGCATTGTTTGAAGATCTCTCTGCTTACTAATACATTAATATTTCATTATTTGTCATTCCAGAAGGTAGATCTATCTGCGTCCAGTATGATTGTAAATACATTGAAGTATCTGCTGTACTTAACCACAAGGTGGATGAACTGCTTGTGGGTATCGTGAAACAGATTCGTCTTACACCTGCGAGAGAAAGGAAGAGGAGGCGAAATGATCCTTCCAGAGGCGACATAACTTGTATAAGATCAGCTAAAGGACTTTTGGACAAACTGCTTAAACGACATAGTTTTGTATCAAGGTCTTGTGACAATCTTTTAGTTTTGTAAAACTAAAAGAATTGCTTGCCATGACTTGCTACGGCTGCAAAGACCATACATTTGTACGCCACAAAATGCCATATTCTGTGATTTTTTACTGACTCAGAATTGTAGTCTTTCGAGACCTTCTACAAAAACAAGAAACAATTAATAGTTTTCATGATGCTGAAGTGGAATGTGCAGCTAAAAGAAATAAAAATCCGACCACTTTTTGTAGCTTCCATAAATTGTGAAGCGTAAAATCTTGTTTCTCCACTGAGAGCTAAAGAGCATTGAGTGAATGATGTTACTGAGAGTAGAAAAAACAAGCAAAAGAACTTCAGTTTCCAGTGAGTTTTTAGTGCTTTAAAGTACATAAGATTTGTAAATAGGAATAAACATTAAGAAAATATTGGTTAGTACACTCACCTTGTGACGTTAATGCTAGTCTGCGTGTCATCAATTTAACTGTAAGGCTTCACATTGTACTTTGTAAAAACTTACTCTTTGTCTTTAGAAAGTGTCTTTTATGTCTTTTTTTTCTTAAGCATTTTCTACATAGTATTTTGAACTAAAACATTTTGTGAAAAGACCAATGCATCTCGTGTCTACTGTTTCAGCTCTATTTTCAATACTAATTAGAAAAGAACTGGATATGTTTGTGCCTGAACGTAAGATCCTCTTGAAATGTAGATTTGCTACTTTAACGCGACTTTGATAATCTTTGAAGACTTAACGTTGCTTTGCGTTATGTACAAAGCTCGGATTTCCAACATCTTTCTTTTATGTATATTGAAAAGAAATAAATTATTTTAATATAAAAATGTGCAGCCATCTTTACTCGTTTTAATACATTGCGACTTGTGATTTATGACCCTTTTCTGTTCATTTCGAACTGAGCGATCAAATGAATTGAAGTTTCGAGCCCAGAAATGACATAATTATTCCCATCGACATTTCATTTTGTTTCTACACAGATGATTTTTCTGTCCCATCAACGCTCGAGGTGTGCGCGAACTGCTGCCTGCATTTCAACGCTTATAATGATCTCTTGAATGTACCATCGTTGACATATTGAAAAGAAAACGACTGAATAGTTTGAATTAAACCATTAATTTAAATTAAATTATAAGTATGTCATGAAAGTGCAATGGCAAGGAATTTCCGACCAAATCAGAAATAACAACAATAGTTTTATATCCTTTTACATCATTTTTACTGCAATTCACTCTCCCCTCAAAACAAATGGAACTTCACTGAATAGCGGACAAATCACTGGCAAATACAGGTCTAAAACATTTAATTTTCGTAAAAATTGTTCATTTTATGAACATTAAGCATAAGTATTTTTCTTAGTAGTATTTTAATAAGTCAGAGTTGAAGTCAGGACTCTATTGCCACAGGCAATTAATCAGAACTAAAAATTGAATCCGACCTGTGTTATGACTACTCCAGTGGTAAAACAGTCGTCTTTTTTTTAAGAAAGAAAGAGAAAAAAGCGCTTTTTGTGGATTTTCATGGGATGTGTTCCTTCAGAATACATCATATTTTTTATGCTGAAGAAGTGGTAACTGTGTGAACGTGTCGCAAAGAAGCAGGTGGAGAATGTTTGCACTCGTCACGTAAACAGCACCGTATCCTTTCATTGATCCGACTAATGTCCTGTGATAATAAACATATTGATGAACAAACAACCAAAATACAAAAGGAAGATTTTCTCAGAACTCTCTGCATAAATTGTAATTGTAAACTATTATTGTATTGTAAATTATTTTGATGCCCAGGCGAGTTATAGATCTGCACAAACATTATGGAAAAAATAATTCCACATAAAAATTCTGTTCACACACAATCAATATCGAAGGAAGGAAGGATTTTGGTGTTTCCTGACGGTGAAAACAAATCACAAAATTTAGCTCTCCTAAAACAAGGATTCCCCAGAATTGGATGAATGTGTAGCAAGAACAACAGCCAATACCAATTGTCAGCATGGGTACAATTGAGCATTGTTTCTTGGAAGAATCAACATCTGTTACTCTGAACCAGTTTGGGTATTCCAGTGAAAGGTAAGGATTATTCTATTGGAGATGTGTTTTGCTGGATCAAATGCTGTGGGAACAGATGCTCTGTAAATTGTTTGTACGTGACAACACAGCCAATAGTAGTTTTGATCACAATATAAATTTAAAATAACAAGTGCAATCTGCATATCGCATGAAAAATGTCAAGCAATTCACTGAAATGTTTCCAGAGCACTGACATTTTCAGAACCGGAAAAATCACATCAAAAACATTTTCTTTGTAATGATTTTTCTGTCTTGTTGATGTTCTGCCGACAATTTATTCGGATTGTGTATTTGTACCAATGTCCAACCCAATGACATTCACGTTTTGACATCTGAAAGAAGCGTACTTCCTTGAGCTCTCTTGGCATAAATGTCGCCCTTAACCCCTGTTACACGGTAAATTTTAATTTTTTTATTTTTCTTGGTTTCATTTTTCGCACAGAATACTAAACTTTTGTACTTGTTGGTTTCTCCATTTCTCCAAAGTTTCGGTGACCCTGGTAAGCACAGTTAAACACAGCACCGTAAAATAAAACTGAAAGTCATCGCTCAATTGAAACATAGATAATTATCATCAGTCATTTGTGTTTTTTCACAGATAGAACACGTTTTGTCCCGGTTGAACATTATAAAGACCAATTACGAACAAAGAGACAAAAAATTCTATAGTAAAATCTGCAGTTTGAACTTTCACTGTGTAAACTGTTTTGCTTCAGGTCGAACATTATAACATTTTTGACCTCACCTAGCCATTCAGCAACATACAACAATATAAAGACAAAGGAAATATAATGTACTTGAAAACTATATGGTTTCTTTTTGTATAGGAATCACACCAGGTCATGTCATAAACTTTGCTGATGATCCATTTACCCTCAATTTCAATATTCAGTAATGGGCACTTGTTCTGTGACAGAAATGATCTTAGTTTGAAATATCCACAAAGCACTGGATTTGAAGAAATATTAGAAAGCGAAAGTTTCACCAAGTGAATGTTTTTGTACCAAAGGCCCAGTACACACACGGGCTTCAAATTCTAGCACTCCATCACCCCGTCTTATCCTTTTGATGTTGAATAATGTGAGAACACAAGGTTGAAACACAACTTTCTACAGGATGCCAACAGGGGTACAAACACCACAACTATGGGAATTCCAAGATAGGTCCAACTTAATGGGAATTTGCAATTGTCATACCTGCTCCATCTTTCTGTCCTTAGGTTGCTGAACCCTTTTAAAGTTTTAGCAATGGTTACTACCCAGAATGGCTACTGGCTGCACCTTCTGCTGATATTTATGGTATAGTGGACTTTTCTTCTAGGGGTAGTACTTCTCTTTTCTGACAACTGGTTAGGATGGCTTCCGCTCTGACA
>JBCAUG010626350.1:0-14102 GCA_038406175.1 Haplosyllis leylae | reverse complement strand
TAAAGTCTCTAAAACAATAGTTATTGTTTGTGCCGACCTAATATAACACACACAGGACAGCACCTGTAAGTTTTGTCACCGACACCACCGACTGTAAAAGTGCCACCGCCAACTGTAAGTTTTGTCAACCTTTACAGTCGCTGGCAATCTGGTTAGCCATCACAAGGGGGGAGCAATTGAAATCAAACCCAGTGCACCCTGGGGGGTGATTGAAAACAGAAATTCCCCCACCAGTATGCCCCCCCCCCCCCCGGGCATACTGGTGGGGGGGGCGATTGAAAACGTTTCACCGGACGACTGTTATTTGGAACACTGCTCAGAATGTAGAATTGGAGTACTGGTTGTAAGGGACCATTCGCACTTGAAGACAACAATGTGAACTTTTTGTGTCGTCAGAAATAGGCTGCATGGTTACCAATGTTACTGTTCACACTTCACGACCAAGACAAAATGCTGCATTATCATTGCTGTCAATGGAACCTATTTCTATCGACATAAAAGTTGTCGCCAAGTGCGAACGGTCCCTAAGGGACACACAGGCCAGTTTTAGTTTATCATCTCTGCCACAGACCGAAACAACAACCTGAAAACTTTTGAGATTCCCCTAAATAGACTCACCATTTGTCCATCTCTGATGTGCTGAACTTCGACGGGAATGTGATGGCGAGCTGACTGTTGGTTGTACGATGACATAATGAAACCCATGCTACTCTCTCGAGCAAACGACTGGTTCAATGAAGTGGGCATTCCTATTGGTACTCCTGCCTGTCCATGAGGTGTTAAATAACCTCCATATTGGCTAAAAGCGGTGCCAGGCCTGTTAAATGAAAATGGGCAAGTCAGATAATAACTTACAGTAATAATAATTACTGAAACAAGAACTGATTAATCGATTTTCATTTGGTGAATTATGAGAGATTAAAATTAATTAACCAGTCACATGCAACAGAGAGAACTAACATGCTAATTTATATTTTATATCACATGGAAATGTGAATAATTAGATACATTTCAAATTCTTTTAGTGGTGGTACACTAATGACAAAAAAATAAATACACAGATGATGACTTTTTTACCAATTGATATGAACATGTAGTAATAAGATATATTTCAAATTCTTTTCAAGACACATTGACAAAAAATCAAAACAGTGATGGTGACTTTTTCAGAACTGTCATAAATACACACTAGATTTCTGGTAATTTGTTGCGCAAAACAACATCAAATACGGAGACAAGAAAAGTTTACGTTTGCAGTGATATTATGACACACTGTGCTGTTAATATTCTTAGATAATAAATTAACTGATGAAAAATTTAATAATATTTTTGGACCCACTTATTATTCCTAAAAAGACACTTACAGTGGCAATGCAAGTAACTATGTAGACGTGTTTAAATAAAATAATACGACAGTCAGTACTCAGCAATGTGGTAGAAATCAACTGCCACAAAAATGCGAAATTAACACGACGCCAAAAACCCGCGATAGTGTGCACGTGCAAAAGTCGACAAAGGGTAAGCTTACGAAAGGGAAGATGCGCCTTCTTCCTCTTCTCCATGACGCCTAACTGCTTTATCTTTCAACAATGCACCTTCTCTTTGGCTGAAGATGTTTCATTAACGGGGGAGACATAAAAAGCAAAGGTCCTTAGGATATGAATTTTAGTGTGCATTTGTTCAATATGTGATTTATTCTAATGACATTCTCTTTACTCGTAACACTAGTGGGGATTGGTGAAAAGTTCATATTGCAGAAAACGATTAACCCACTAATGTTACAGCATGTCACCACGGATAATGCAGTTTGAGCAATTTATATGAAATGATTTAGCCCACAATTCCGACTGCGATACCTCGCGGTGTACCTTTTAGCAGGCTGATATAACCAAGTAACCACCTATTTACGTACGGATGAGTGTTAATATCAAGTTTTGTGCTTTAATTTAACAGGATATTGTTCATGCACGCAATTGTAGGAAAGTTAACGAATAAAATAGGAACCGCTGGTAGGATAGAAAAGCAAACTGGCAGTAAGCAGCATATATTTTACATAAGATGGGAACAGTTTAATTTTTTTTCGAAGAAAGATGTCTAGAACTATTATCTACTTTGATTTTACTTTTGGGCTAAAATACAATACCTTGAATGTACTGGAGGTCGCCCTGTCACCTGGATTTCCGTTAATGCTCCACTGCCTTCACTTCCTGGGGATCCAGGTCTTGCTGATTCCTGTGGTAGACTCAAAAGGGGTACAGTCGGTGGTATATTTTCTCTATCCTGTAAAATACATTTTAGCAGTCTAGTATACTTCAAAACCCGTTTACAGAAATTGCCATCAAGCTTCCCATGAAATCATTTCAGTTTAAAGTGTTTTGAAATAGCCGAGCCTGAGTGGCACAGGCGATGAGAGGGTACACTGTGCCGGACACTCTATTCCCAGATGCACTCCCACCAATGTTTGTGTGCGTGCATGTACATTGAACAAAAAGGTTCCGCTGCAACGCTGGCAGTTAAGAGGTCAGCAGGTGTCATGATTCTGAGGAATCTATTGCACACAGGTCATGAAGCACGCAAATGAGGGGTCAACTCTGGCTTTGAAGCCCAAAAGAGCGGTACTAGTTACAGTGACAAAAAGGACTTATGTCCTCCAAAATTTAAAAAAAAACAGTGCTTTGGGATACAATTTTTCTAAATTTCTGGCAGATACGAAACCTAACCTTTCTGTCGACGCGAGAAAATGAAAATGTAATTGTTCCGTTCCCAATGCCAGCCAGACTTGCACTGCTACCTCCACCATCAGAGGTCTGTCTGTACACGAAACACTTGTCCGGAATTGAGGTCGGTCCACCAAGGAGATTTATTGTATGTTCCGCATCCCTGAGATTGTTTATAGGACTCCATGCCGCCCAACGTATGGCAACACGAAATGTTGATGACTTTGCCATACTCGCCTAAACAGAAATAAATATAATGTTTGACGTAACTTGAATTTGAGTCAAAAATTCTTTCAGGAAAGAAATACACTGACATTTTGACAACTTACTCTTCGATCCTTTTCAGCCATTGGTTCGCCAAGCAGGTATTCCATTACGAATACGACGGTAAACAAGGGATCTTCTAACATTCCTTCTAACTCAACTCTATTCTTATGTACCAATGCTTTAACAGAGCTGCCTCTGAAATATTAATGAAAATAAAATGAGCCATAGCAAAAATTAAGGCTTTGACACCAAGCGTCAGTATCAAGGTAGCGTCAGCGTCAAGGTAGCGTCAACGGTGCGATGACGCCAGCGATTAAACTCTCATTGAAATGGGTTGAGCCCCAATCTGGAGTGACTCTATTTGTTTCCATTGTTTTCAATGAGAGCTGTGTCACGAACGTCATCGCAGTGTTGACGCTGATGCTCGGTGTAAATGGGCCTTAATGCACTGAGAGAAAAGTTATCTAAAATATTCGATATTACACAAGCAAAAATAAATAAAACGTACAAGGAACTTGTTGAATTAGTTCTCTGGTGGCCTCTAGCAGCAGCTGCTGGACTGTGACTGTTCCGTCTCAAAGAGCCCTTCTTCACCTTTTCTCCTGATTCGGCGCTCAGGTGTACTACTTCTGGTTCGTGAACATATGTCAATCCATTGTGCACTGCAATCTACAAGACCAACGACATTGGTAACTGTCTCAACAAACTAATATTAATGATACCGACTATATTCCTTGCAGAAACCAGTCCGTCGGGACATAGCAAACAAAGCAATCACCGTAACAAATGTTAATTTATAAATTCATTTCATACCTGCAGTCTTCTTTCTTGTATAGAAATAGTGGAGCCATCTGCAACCTTGTCCTCTCTATTTATTCTGTCTTCATTAAGCTGTTTGCACAATTCTTCTTCAAACTTTTCGATAGTAGGATTGAGACTTACACTGATCTTCTCAATGTAACATGGTAGTGATCGTAGCGCTCGCGGCTTATCCAAGACATTCTTACCTACCAAAAGAAGAAACGTAAAATCCAGAAATCTGGTCGTTTTTCCCAAAAAGTGACTGTCTCTACATAATTATTACAACAAGAAAGCCTCCCATTAACATTACGAGGCAATACCGACCACGGACCACGTCCTTTTCCACACGTGCTGATCGTACTAGACCAGACCTAGCTGAAGGGGGTGGGGCGGAGGGATGGGCCAACAACTCTTGGTCCTGGGGGTGGAGGAGGGGATAAGTCAAGAGTTTTTGTTTGGGGAGGCAGTCAACAGTTCTTGGTCAAGGGGGGGGGGGTGGGGTCAAAAGTTCTTGGTCTGGGGGAGGGACAGGTCAACAGTTCTTGGTTGGGGGGGGGGCACAGGGCGGTTCAATAGTTCTTGGTCAGGAGGTACAGGTCAACAGGTCTTGGTCTGTGGGTCAGCAGTCCTTGGTCTCGAGGGGGGGTAAGTCACAAGTTCATGAGCCAAAGTGGACTAACCCCCCCCCCCCCCCCCGGCTCCCCACCTCGTCGACAGAATCACACACATGAATGAAAATATTACATTTCCCCGTACTTCGTACGTGGTCGGTAATGAACTAATTCGCCCTACAATAAATGAAAATGAACCATATCAATAAATCATAATTACCGTGAATCCTTGATTTCTGTTCATCTACGCCAGGTATAATATCAGTGTTGCCACACAATGCGTTTTCCGGAATAAGATGCATGGCTTTGTGTAAATTTTTGTGAGTCGCCATTGTAAATAACAACTGACAGCCGTTAATGATGGTGAGGCTGGGATTGCCTGATAAAAAAGTTGGAAAGTTAAACTTCAATTTGGTTCTTTTGTGATCTTGTTTTGAATCTCATTGAATTTTACTTCTTGAGTGACTTTGTTCGAAAGATTTGTTATCAAATGCATTTTCCGGACAATAAATTTTTAGTCTTCTCAAAATACCTTCAGTGGGTTCGTCCAGGTACAGCAGCGACCTTGGACTTCCATGGTATATCTCAACTCTGCAATATTTTAATATGAGCGTTATGTTTAAATAAAAGTTATTTCGATTTTCAAATTTTACACACATGATCTTTCGACACTTAATGGTTTCATAACAGTTGGGGTGCGTATGTGAAATTGCGCACTCAATTTATAAAAAAAATTGTCAAGGGGGTGGGAGTTTCTTGTTTTACATGAAAAATCCTCCTGAAATATCGAAAATACTCATTACACAAGGTGAATTCAAATTGAAACACTTCCTATGTCACAGATTTTCAATATCTGAATTATAGTGAAAAGTTGTACTGTTTCTGTTTTATTTATATGCAAATTATATATTACGTGTGTGAATAAACTACAAAAAAGGTTCCAATACAGCAAATGCTTTTTATTTTCCGCAAGTAACAATTGGAATGTCACTTTCTGTCAAATATTTTCAACCTAGCACACGAGAAGTATTTCAATTTGAAATACATCCAGTGGTCTTTTACGATTTGTGAATAACATTTTCATCCTCTTATTACCTGCTTGTGTGTGGGGGTTTACCATGGGAAGTGTCGGGCATGTCATCCTCTGTTTTAAATATGGGAAGAACTCCCCAGCCACAAGAAACATGCTGCTTCTTTCCATCATCTGTTTGGGACACAGCTACGATTTCTGCAACTGCTATGATGCTGGGTTCCGTCAGTGAACTATGGAAGTACACATTCTAAAATGAGAGCGCAGAATTAAAGACAACGTACGTATATTACGCGGGAATGTAATGTTTTCACAGGTGTTTGTCTGTCCACAGGGGGATGGTCAGTCCATAAGCCACCTGACTCTCCCCCTGGTCAGGTAGGTGGGGGGAGCGGAGGGTCAGTCCATGAGCTATCCGATTTGAGCCCCTCTTTCCCCAGTCAGGGGAGGGTCAGTCCATGAACCACCTGACCCAACCTCCAACCAGCCAGGTAGGTAGGAGGGGGAGGGTTAGTCCATGATCCATCTGACCCCCACTTCCAGTATGTGATTTCATAGCCTCAGCTTCAGTTTGAGTTCTAAAGATCTGTTGCAATTACAGTATACAGCTGGTAGGTAAATTAACTTATTCCAGGCAATCAAAAAATAATATTAGACTGAGTTTCCAACTTGGAATACAGCTGATTGGTAAATGAACTGTATTCTTTGCTCTGAACTATATTCAAGGGAATATAGCTCTTCAATTAATAAACTATATTCCCACAAGGAAAACAGCTAATTTACTGAATAGCTGTATTTTGTCACCGCAACAGATCCTCAGAATTCAAACAAAAGCCGAGGCTGAGAGGAGACAACTCCCAGCCAGGAAGGTAGGTGACTCACCCCTCCTGTCACCCACCCCAAAGGACCAGGCATGTAGGACTTAAGGAAGGACCAAACCAAATCAAAGCCGCGTTTTAAAGTCCCCCAGCATCGCTGGCCAAGCCCTTGAGGCCTTATGAGACAAGTCCTTCCTAGGGCGGAAGAAAACCCCGAAGGGAACCAGTCAGAAAGGAAGGTAACCCCCCACCCCCTCAGCTAGATCTGGTCTAACATGATGAGCAAGTCTAGAATTACGAGGAAAGCAGGACGGGGTGGCGAGGTCGGTGTTGCCTCGTAATGTTAATGGGAGGCTGTCTTGTGTATAATCTCAAAATGGTGATCACTGTGTGTTATTCATAAGAAAGCACTACACCTGATACACTATTCTCAATGTCATCGTTGAACATTTAGAGACCTTCATACATTGTAAATAAAGAAAACTTTTCCTCTGTATTGACTTCGTCGTCATTTATGTTTAACAATTTAACTGAATACGACAGCAATATCGGCTAATCAATTGGTTCTCTGGGTTTTTCTGTACCGGAAACTGAGACATTCAAATATTTATATACAAATGCTGATTACATTCATGTGAAGGATCGAGTAAATACGAAGAACTCGCGCAATCAAAATTAACAAAGTTTTTTTTGTTTCATCACACTTTTCCTTTCAGAGGCATTTCAAAGAGATTCATAAGCTTTACCTGTGAACTACAAAATATTTGTTCAGTTCGACATGCGCAAAATAAAGGATAATTTCACCTTTGGAGTCCTGGAGTCCACTTATAAATTATTACTAAATATATTACAAATATTAACGTCTTTAGCCGTCGATAAATGGTCCATAGTGACACGAGGGTGCTGTCTGGTTTTTTATTAGCCCGAGGGCTTTTGGTAGGATTTAGAAATACATGAGAAAGGTTTCAAATGTAACATTTATTAAAAATCTCAAATTTTAACAGTACAAGTAACATAAATAAATATTTGTGGGCTAGTCAATAAACATTTTAAATACTTTGTGAAGTAAATAACGGTGATGTTAGTAATTTTTCACTTTTTAAGAACAACATTGTAATTGATTGTGATGTTTGAATTCGCAACGTTAGATACATTGGACACGTTTACAACTTTAGTTGCTTTTTTGGGTCATTTTGGTCTTGGTCACAGTTGAATAAATCTCTGTTTTCAGTCTCAATTTGGGTAAAGATGTCCATAATTTGGTCATCAGGAATTTCAAGGTCAGTAACACTTAAGAGTGTGTCATCAATATTATCAAGACTTTCAGTCGTGTCTTTTTGATTGAAGTCGGCAGATGGATTGGGGGGTGGTGCAGTTACTGTTGATGTTGCAATTTTCTGGGTTTTTTTTTTTTTAATTAATGGTTCAGCAAGAGCGTCACTCATTTGTCTTCTTTTTTTCACTGGGCATTTTGCTGTGTAAGATTTGATGCTCATCTCAGATTTATGGCCTGTTGTGGCCATGATATCCTTTGCTTGAAATCCCTTCTTATCCAGATTTGTGACGACGGTGGCTCGAATGCAGTGGTTGGTATACAATTCTGAGAGTTTTGCTTTTTCCGACAAAACTCTCATACTTTTGTTTAATGTATCACATCCCACTGGTACATTTTCAAACCATTCTTCCTCATATCCTGTAATTTTTTCTTTTGGTTTCTGCCAGAGATCATCTCTTTTACTGTTCAGTTTGGAAATATACAACTCAAAGCAAGCAACAGGGCAGATGTCAGAACCTGTTAAAAAAAATTTTATTTTGAGTTTTTATGGACGGTAATGGGTTTTTAAAATAGATCTAGTTAAATGTGCAATTTATCCTAAGTATTGTTTTGTAAAATTACCTGGCTGTTCATATATTCTTGCTTCATTGGCTTTTTCTGGGTATGCGGCTGTGTGATTTTTATCAAATTCATCAATCACTTGGTGGATATACCAACGACCATCACTATCTCGTGCAATTTCAAATGTGTTTTCTTTCATTGGTCTGAGGTTTTCATGGCCTCTTCTTCCCATATAATAGATGATGTTGAACAAGACTACTTCTTGAAGGTTTCTGCCATTTGGAGAACCAAGCATTTTTTCAGTAAAGTAATCACTGAGTTTAGATAAGTCCTCTTCGGAAATCGGATTCTTGTGTTCGATTGAACCTCGCCCTTCTTGTCTTGCAACTTTAGTTACTCCTTTAAACATCTCATTTGCCTTGATAAATAAGTCATTTGAAATGATATCCAGACCTCTTTCTCTTCTGAAATAGCGATTCAGTGCTGCTCGAATACAGTTCAGGGAAGAGTTTTTATATTCATCACTGTCTGTTGGTTTCTTTTTGTCATTAGATTCAGTCTTTTTCTTTTTCTTTACTTCGGCATAGAAGTCGCAAAGGATGTTTGGCAAATCGCTTGTAGCTATTAGTTCAAGATCAGCAAGATTTTTTTCACACAAATAGTCACGGAAACACTTTATCCATAATTCTGTAGCTTTGTTGGTATTTTCGGACTTACTGTTCTTCAAAATTGCATCTTTTTTATCACTGGAAACACTCTTAAAACGTGAAGATTTAACATTCAGTTTATCTTCGTCTTCCATGTTTACTTTTAGTCAGCATCCGTAACCTGGTTACCGCACAACGTCATTTGTTTTTATAGTAAAAAGCATAAAAATTACCCGTCCATAAAACTCTTTATGGACGGAAAAAGTCAGCAGGTGCTTGTTAACAAATCAGAAGTAGTGAAAAAAAATTTGCCCGTCCATAAATGTATTTATTACTGCTCGAAAGTTATGTTATAATCCAATGAAAACACTGAATGCAGTGCGCACCGTGTCATAAAAATAATAAACTTGGATATTTCATGTGTTTGGTCACTGAAATTTCAAGGTCATTCACGTATGTATACTAATGATGCTCACTTAGATACATTTCAATAACACCTGAATAGTGAAAACATTTTGCCAATAATGAAATAGGCTGTGTTTGAATTGCCTTTTTTCACTGCTGCAAAAATATTGAAATAGGCTGTCTGAATAATTTTTATGTAAAGCGAAAAAATGTAAAAGTATATTTTCGCCCTATCGATTTAGAGCAGAACATATCCTGACGGTGCGTGGAGATTGTTTTGTAATAGAAGTACAGTCGTGTTTTTTTTTTTAAATATGCATCCCGCTTAAAAATTGATAGAAAGATTAGTCTCGGGAAATACGTACGGTGGAAAAGGTTTGCATGAACGGCTACGTCATCACTTGGGGAAACTGAATAACAATATCGATTGTGTAATAACTCCATCCATGACAACACTATCAACACCAAATACGTAACACTGATACAAGGCAAAAGCTCTCCAAACGTAGTCAATATTGTTTGAAGCATTTGTGGATCAGATTCTCTTTTTATGCATAACAAGCAATTACTTAAATGATATAAGTTAACGAACTGAAAAGATGCAATCTCCTATTACATTGTGCTATGGTGACAACTTTTTGTCCTATTCACTGCTGTGAAACGTGGCAGTATCTAATGGTTTTTATTGTAGCTGATTGTTGAGAAATCTGTCGTTTTCTATCATTCACACATGTGTAACCAAATATCTTTGGTTTATGTATATTTGTCGAATAGCTCTCATTGATCATACCTGGTTATAGCTCAGTCTTGTTTTTTGACCAGTGACTTTCGAATGCACAGGTGGGCCCGTCCATGTCTTTCCGAAGAATTGCTTGTAAGTCAGGTCAAAAAGAGATACGTTTACTCTGTAGTCCGCTCCTTTGCCACCCTGCAAACAATTTAGTACATGGATCAATAAATATACACAATACTCAATTAAATAAGACAGTACAGTAAAGATTGCAGAAGTCCAAATTTACGAACCCAAGAAATACCAGTCGTTTCCCCGGCACTAGGCAAAGGCAACTGATCGACCGTTTCAAGTCCAATAACGAAAGGATAGGTTTGTGAGCTGGCCCTAATTATTCGATCATACGCTGGTTGAAGAACGCCATCAATCTTAGAGAATCTTGTGACTAAATTTTTCGTTTGTTGGGAAGTCTGTTTAGAAATGGCATCTTCATACGCATCAGTGTATAAAGTGCCCGTAGTATTATCCTGTGACACACTTGATCGAAGAATTCCACTCAAATCTAAGCTCTGTCCTATTGGACTCCTGTTCAAACTTAAACCTTTCCTTTTCATCGATGAGTCAAAACTTATGCTTTTCCTTTTCATCATTGCGCTTTTTGGTGCTGATGGAGACCTGCTCGGCAAAGGAGACGGGTTGGTCGTCGATAAAGTAGCTGGTTTTATGGGCAAAGACGTGCTGGTCCTCCGATCATCATCGTCGCCGTCCTTGTCTCGGTTCTCCAAGTTCTTCCTAGAAGAGTACACTGGGAGCGATGAAGTAAAATGAGCACGCGGTGCGATCGCCTTAGGTGACGGCGCTTGGGGCGGTTTGTTCTTTACAGCAAGATTCAACATGACCTTTCTACGAATTCTCAGACAAAAGGCAAGTCAAGTTGTACACCAGAGTAACGAAGCGTAAAGGATACGTCCGTTGTTCACTGACTGACAAATAAACAAGTCAACTAATAAACCTTCATTTCTATGAGGTTAATGATAGGTGGATCGACATCTTATCAATAGCAATTCACAATGCTTCACTCATGGTCGTGATTGGAGCTCCATACAAAGTAAACTGTAATAACTTAGTTCTGAATGTGACACAATTTATCATACTCCATACCCCGCTACTATATCCAGGTTGCTCAAATAATATTGTAATTGCAAGGTTAAGGCGTGTCCTGGCGAGTTATTTCCAACAACACAGTAATCAGCAAATCCAAACATAATACTGCAAATCCTGCGCAGTGCAGGGCGTTCCAAACGGCAGTGGGAACGAAAATGAAAAACGATAACAAAAGGTGAAATCGATCAGGGATCATCAATTTACTGTCATCTCATAAAAGTAAAGAAATGAAAGCATAGCTGCTCGCCAAACGCCTCCTAATCTATATCAAAGTCTGTTGTCCGTAGAGCGTGTCTTCATTCAGTGATGCCATTGCCGCATCGGCAATACAAGAATCAATATGACATAACAAAGTGCTGTTTACTCCCACAAAAAAGTTCCTCGCTTATTTTCCGAGATGGTATTTGTAACAAGCTCCAATTAAGCAAGTGAACAGACGTCATTTCAAACACAATTCTGCGTGAGCAAGCAGTTTGCAAATTAAAATTCAATAACAACAAACAAGCTAAAATTGATCAAGGAATTTACAACAGAAGAGGCAGATAACGCATACAATTCCAAATCGCGATACACATCTGTGTCAACGTGTGCTGCATTGTCTCTAAATAGTACCACGCGATGAGATTGGTACAAAAATTTTTTTGAATTTCGTACTGCAAAATGTAACGTTAGTGCAAATAAATAAAAACTAAACCCAAGGGGAAAGGAGGCGCCCCGCAGAGCCCCATCCCACGTACGGATTTAGTAGCAGCATCTTGGAAGGTATTGAGGGAAGGCGCCCCCGTTCATTGGTACAATCCTGGATCCGCCACTGTTTGTAACACAACATTAACACTATTCTTGCAGTTCTGCGTGATAATTTGTATTTTATGGTGTTTTATGCATTGTGGGTAGATGATAGTCTGAGAACTTTCAAGGTCAATTACTAGTTGAACATGTTTGCCTAGGCCCAGTCAGTGGGTAATAATAGGGAATTTGAAGTTTGAGGTATATTTTGAGGTGTTTTACTCATTATGGATAAAGGATTCCCTCAGAACATTGTGGACCCATCATTGATAGCATTGGCTACCATTGGTTGCTCCTAGATTAGAAACTACTCCTCCTAGAAAGGTGTAATGGGGAAATTTAAGATGGCACCCAGGAGCAACAGGCTGAGCGAGGAACACAGAAATGAGGACATTGCTAATATTATTAAGGTTGAAATAGATCATTTTGTACACATAGTACTTTATAGGTGCATTATTGATAGCCCTTTGTCACGATTTTTAATAAGAGATTTGAAGTTTTAAGGACATTTTCATTTGTTTTACCCATTTTAAATGTGTGGCAGTGGATGATAACAGGTGATCTGAAGTTTAAAATGCCATCAGTTTGGCACAAGATAGAAGTTATTTTTTAACGAGCCACTAAAGATAAATCCTTGACTCCTTGATGTTTCTGCATATCACATTGTAGCACCATGCTGACGTTAACGTCAGTGTTTGGTTGTGACCTGAGAAGTCTACAAACGCAAATTTAAGCTTGTTCTCTTCCTTGGGAAGTTATTGCTGGCTTGTTAGAGTCAGCATAGTGATTGAGACAGGCCGATGACATCTTGAGGCCTGGTGGAGGGGAACCTTTGGCAGTTTTATGATAAAAAGGCCTACTATGGACCTCCTGTTTAAGCTGCATTCATTGGTAGGAATTTGTTTACACAGAATGAATGATGTGACCTTATTTTTGGACGTCATTTTGCAACCTCACGAGACAGTATTTGAATTTTTCCTCGCACGTTAATTTACATACTTCTCAGAACTGCCACTGCATAAATCTTTTCGTACATTGCCTTTTCTACGTCACACATTTTATTTTCGCCGCTCCTTGTAAAACAAACATCTCATGTGTTATGCGCGCCGAGATCAGGCCACTCTAAGGTAACCAGTCAAACCTGTTTACAAACATTGGTTCTCGATCAATGAATGAAATTGATGATGACAAGACTGCTACTAGACTGAAACGTCACAGCTAAAAAATTTATGTGCCAATTAATAACTGATACCATTGACACCATTTTGAAATTTTCTGTTGTATTTTTTGTAATCAATGTGTTTTCCCTATTGAACGAAATCACAGTTGATTAAC
Source organism: Haplosyllis leylae (assembly GCA_038406175.1). Classification (NCBI taxonomy): domain Eukaryota; kingdom Metazoa; phylum Annelida; class Polychaeta; order Phyllodocida; family Syllidae; genus Haplosyllis; species Haplosyllis leylae. Next base: position 954 of record JBCAUG010626350.1, on the reverse strand, counting down.
TGGATAGTTTACTTCTATTTTTGTAGAAAAACTTAACGCAGGTCGATGCTCGGCAAAGAGGAGGCTAGAGAGGAGGAAAATAAAAATGATCAAAAGTAAGTAAGCGTCAACTAAGCATCATTAAACTACCAACTTTTCCTAAATAACTGACTCACATAGTGAGTAAATAACTTTTGATTTGTGTCAACTAACCAAGAATTGGAAAAATAATGAGTACATTACAAACTTCCAAATGCGTACTGCAACGCTATTATTGTTTTGAAACGTTTTGTTGGTACCGAAACGGATTTAAAACTTTTATAAAAACGTTCGGAAACGTTTAGTTACTGACAGTCCTTTCAAGTTCATAGTATGCTGCCACAGTGATGTAGCTACCCATCACAAATGACAACGGAGCATTTCTAGGATTTTTTAATATAAGGAGTCCTTATATTTTTCGTTTTGGAAACTCTACATCAGCCTCATGAAAGTTGTCAGAAAAGTTTACAATGGCTTCCGGTGCAGCGTTTTACACAAGGTACACACACACACATGATTACCGCCCGCATTTCGAAGGATGTGGGAAGGTAACGTTTTTACATCTGTCTGTCTGTTCACAAGGGGATGGGATACCCCAGCTTCTGGTCCCAAGTCCTGGGGGGGGGGTTATCCCAGCCTCTGATCCCAGGCCCTTTGTGGGGGGTACTCCTGGACAGCACACAGGGGTACCCCCCCCCGAACAGGATAAAGGTATCCCCCAGAAAGAACAGGGGTACCCTCCAGCCTGGATAGGGGCACCCCCTCCTCCAGCCAGGATAGGGATACTCTACATCCAGGATAGGGGTACCCCCCCGAGCCAGTATAGGCATTGGAAAAAAATGAGTACATTGTAAACTTCCAAATGCGTACCGTAAGGCTATTATTGTTTCGAAACGTTTTGTTGGTACCGAAACAGATTTAAAATGTTTGTAAAAA
>JBCAUG010626239.1:0-14102 GCA_038406175.1 Haplosyllis leylae | reverse complement strand
CATGTTTGACTATTTGACATCTTTTTGACAACTTGACATTTTGACACATATAACTTAAACCACCTCAGCCCGTCACATGGTTATTTTTATGAAAAATAGTGAAATACTGAAGAAATATAATTCCAAGCAGAGTGAGGCAAAAGTGTCATTTATTTTAATACAATTGATTTTAGTCCAAACATTGAAGTAATTCCTTAGAGGATTGTGGTGACATCATTATATGACGTCAGTTTTTATGGCATTGTCTCACAGAATTCCAGTGTTTATTTTGAAACCCACCCTACCCACCCCTTTTTTAGCATTCTCTATTGTCTATATTACAAGAAGTTCTAACCTTACTTCCCTTGGCATACCTTCTTACCTTACACAATGAAAGAGCATAGCTTCTTCATCAAAATCCAATTTACTAAGTGTATATATATTTCATAAAAATGTCTCAAATTGATTTTTGGTGTTCAATTCAATGCCAGAAATGAGAGAAGTGTTTGGAATGTAAGAGAACGTATAACTGCAATTTTTGGCACTGAAAAGCTGACTCCCTGCATCAAATCCTGCATCTGCACCTGGTTGCAGCACAACCTGGGAACAAATAACCTCCCCATCCCTACCCCAGAGAAAATTCCGAGATTGTCTGGTTTGAATAGATTTTTGAGTTTAACAAATTTTTTTAGAATTTTTTTCTTCTTCTACATGTTTTGACAAAAATTTATATTTTAGATGTCTCACTCAAAGTTTTGAGACTTATTTTTTGGATGTTTCGAGTCCTGGATCTACTCAAATCTGTGATAATTTGAGGGACAACAGGGTAAACGGTAAACGTGGGATAACCGTTTAGCCCGTTAAAATGTAAGGTAAGATTTTGTCGAAAATAAAGAAAGTTTTTATTGTGACTCTTCAATCTTTACACACAAATGTAGCATGTTTCAATAGCCCAACAGTAGAGTAGTGGACTGACAAACTAGAGACTGTTGGACTAAATCTCACTGGAGGCATTTTTTGTCAACTTTGTGTGTTCGTGAAAAACTCGATTGACTGTCTTTGGCACAAGTTTCCTTTCGGCAGGATGTAACAGAAATAGAATGACCATGACCAGGACCGTGAGGGCGTGTTTTGTCTTTATGCCGCATTTACCTCAGTACTGCCAACAATAGCATTTCCGAAAAGATAGTCACATTTATTCAAAGAAACTGTTGACTGATAGATGTTTTGTAGCTTCGTCTATTTCAGTTGTCTATGAGCATACTTTGTTAAGAGCAAGAGAAATTTCTTCGAAAGATTTGGGCTTTTTCTTTGTGTCATGATATTGATATACTTAAATATTATGATATTTTAAATTACTTCTTTAAAATTAGCCGGAGGAGAATTCTTTCGATGAAAAGTCGGTTGGATAAGTGTAACCGGTGTAATGATTTCAATGGCCCCCTACCAGTATGCCCCCTCTTGTGATTGTTAACTTGATTGTGGTAAACCTCAACTGTAAATGTTGACACAACTTACAGGCACTGTCAACACTTTTACAGTCGCTGTTGTAAGTTACAGGTGATGTCCTGTGTGTACCTATGTAAGTTTCTAATATCGACTGTAAAAGTTACCACAGCACCTGTAAAAGTGATGACAGCACCTGTAAGTTGTGTCAACATTTACAGTCGATGACAATCGACATTACCACAATCAAGTTAACCATCACAAGGGGAGATGCAATTGAAATCAAACCATAGTACACCCCGGGGGTGACTGACAACAGAATTTCTGATTCTGTACGGCCTGTTGGGGGGGGGGGCGTACTGCGGTTGGGGGGGGGGGGATCGATTGAAATCATTTCACCGGGCTACAGGGATCAGAGAGTAGGGTCCAAGGACTCGCCCTCGGGAGAAGTGGCTATGCCACGGTGGACCGTTTCTCTTTTTCTTCCCTACTCCAGTTTGACGCCCTCAGAATCTTAATCTAAGGATCATGACCTTCTAGAACATGGCACTCTATGCATGCACTCAATCCATCTGTTTATCAGTAGGGTTTACAAACTTCAGATCAAGTTCTGAGTTTCGGTCTTGGCGCCTTTGCTTTGCGCCCTCATAAAAGTACTACCCCTTCCCTTATAAGGAATCACTGTGCACTATCTGCTAGACTTTGGGTTCACTTTAAGTTAGTGGCAAAGTGTAAACGAGACATTAACCTTCCGGATAAATTAGTCTCCGCAAGGTGGATCCACCTCCCACCACATTTGGGGCTGACAAAATCCCCAATTCTCTATGTGTGGTGGGGATGGGGTCGGAAGTTGACATGTCTCTGCTGTACTGGCAGTGGTGGTGGTGGTTGTGGGGATGGGGGTGGGGGTAACATCTCTCTACTGGAAGTAGTGGTGGTGGTGATAGGGGGGTCAGGTGTTGACATGTCTCTACTGTACTGGTGGTGGTGGGGGGGGGCGGAGAGTTGGTGACCCAACTTGGGTGGCCATGTTGGATTTGCATCAAACACCCATCCACCCCAACACGACCACCAGCATTAATGGTAGAGATCTGTCAACACCTGTGCTTGTAAGTCTGAAACTTTTAAAATGCTGAACGAATTATACCACATTAATTTTAGTTATGATACAAGGCCAAAAGTCAATTGGTCCGTTAGCTAGAGTCAGTTTAAAGATAATTTTAAATATCAGTTAGTGAAAGTTTCACCAGGTGGCTAGTGGGCGTGACTCCGTAAATCCGTAAATGGCTGTGAATAGCCACGAATGGCCATGAATAGCCGTAAATCCATGAAAATGTTGCAAATTTGCCCCGAATCACCACAGGCACGAAAGGGTGCAAAACTAGGTTTTTGAGTCCCCACCACTTCTCAGAGTCAAACGTTCAATCAAGTTCGATTAGAACATGTAGTATGAGAGGTCCTCACCACCTGCAAGTAGAGCCACCACCTCATCTATATTCACAGAATGGCAAGTAGCATTTATGAGTCCCGACTACAGGTCCAAAATTTTGGGGCAAAAAGCCACACCAAAAACTAAGGTGACTCTAATGAGCCACCAAATATCACATACCCCAATGCTTAGTGGTGGATCATTGGATTCTCAAACTGGAAACAGATCAAATCTCAGTGGAATTAATTTTTTTACTGCTGAAACATTTTCCTAATGAAATGATATAGGAAATGATATAGTTAATAGTCTCAACTTGGGACAGTTTGTGAGAAACTCGAAAGAGACGATTGTTCTTAAAAGGCCATTCTTACACAAATTTAAAATGGAAAATACAGCCCATTCATGCTAGGATCAGGTGATATTCACAGCTTGGGTAATGTGATCTTCGCCTCACAACTGTTAATATTTTTTGTAGAAAATATTGCAAGAAACTCGAAATAAAAGGAGGATCAGAAAAAAATAAAGTATCGATTAAGCTTCAGGGTAATTGTGAAAATTCGAACTTTGATTTCATGGCTGTGAAGGAATGACTAACTCAACCGAATGTGTACTCAAGAAATTGTTTAATGAACAGCTGAAGGAGTTATCCATCCCTGGCTGCTCCTCCTGCTCTCAGCTGCAGTACTCTCAACTTCAACTCATTCACTTAGTGCAGTTGGCCCAAAGATCACGTCCAAAGAGTGTGCAAAATGTCATCATTTTGAGTTTAGTTAGATGCGACTAATGTGCTGAACAAATCACTTGGAGTAACAGTTAATTTGATTTGAAGAATGATCCCGGAAATTTTTAAATCAGTTACGTTTGTGTAAATTAAGCACTGACTTGCCGAGCTATTTCTGACAGGAAAAATAGGTCTCTTTAAAATTTTGTTTGATTTTTCGAAAAAGAGAAAAAGCATGGAATTCAAGTTATGTCTGTATCAGAAATATGGATTGAGCGGTGTTTTAATGCTGCTTTGTGGATTGTCGTGGATTAGCAGTGGATTATCCCAGGGAATTACCGCGGGACCGGCACTCCCTCCAGACTCTGGAGATCTGGAAATAATAGATGTGGCTGAAAGTCTTCTAGAACAAATTGAAAAAATATTTAAGGTAAGTTAGGTAAAGAAAAATACCGATACCAGTCGAGCTGCAAAAGTTTAGTCGGTTAGAATGCATGTCTGCTTTACACTGTGCTTGAGTTCTACTTCCACAAATTCTCGAAAAAGTAGGTGGGGTAAAAGGGCAGTTACCATTCTGACTGCAGGGGGGTTGGCAGCTGTCACACCAGAAGTAAATCTGAGGAATCCATTTCATATAGGTGAAAGTATGCAAGCGAGGGTTCTCAATGGTTTAAAAACTCAAAGGGTTTTGTTTAGAAACTTGGGGGGGGGGAGGGGGGAAATCAGTGACCAATGTCCAATGTTCTCTAAAAATTAAAAAAAGACACCTTGTTTCTGTGGTCTGACAAGTATAATCAAGTGTGGTTTGACATTCAGTAAAAGTAAATAGGATAATGATAAGTCACATTGTAACAGTTACAGGATAGTGAGATTTAGTAATGAATCTCGCGGACGTATCTGTGTTATCCACCATAAAGACAGATCAGTCTATTTTGTTTGCAATTTTCAACGGAAAGGAATCATTTACTGAATTTTCTGAGCGTAAGAAGATCAATTAAAAGAGAGATTTTGAAATATTAAGCTTTTATAGCTTCAATAAATCTGAGTTACCGCAAAGAAGATAGAGAGCGCTTTATTTTAGGTTGTGATGTGAAATACAATTCTTGCTTATTCGTGTAACTTCTGGAAAACCCAATGTTATGTTTAGAATTTTAGTCTGAAGTGGTTTTGCTCATTGACAGGAGAACAACTATTTGAAAGCCATGATGACCCAGTATGAGTCTCAAATTCGAGACCAGAGATCCAGGCTCAGTTTCCTCTTCATGGATTTGAGAAGAGTAATTTCTGACATTCGGCATCTGAGGAAGGCAGCGACGTTCGGACGTCTGTGTTCGTCATCTGACACCGGAAGCAGGATGTATCGATTGCACACCAACCTCATTAACACAATGAACGAAAAGGTATGTTCAAGAAATGCCAAACAATTGCAGGTGTAATACAAGGGGTCAGCCAAAATATTTTGGTTTGCTAAATCCAACAATGTTAAAAAGTGTGTCGAGATCGGCTGGACACAAAACATCGAAGGATACCTTTGGTGGCTATTTTTTACTGTGACAAAAGACCATGATCAATTCAACAGATCCACTACAGCAGTTCGTACTCGACAGTTTTAAACATCCTCTTGGGGGTAACACAAGAACAATTTATTGATCTGTACATATTCATTCATTAGCATTTAGATTTTTATTCTTTTTATTCTTTAATTCTTTTTTATTCTTTTATTACAGGTCGAAAGACTTGGAAATCAAATTCAAGTTTTGAACACCATGGAGGCAGATGTCCATTTTCAGTATCCAGAAGATTCAGGTCCCATGCAACAGTACCAGCAGGCCTCCACCCCAACTACCACCACCACAACAACATCTACCATTCCAACTTCCATCACCACTCCCTCCACAGTGTCAACAACTCCCGAGTTCGACTTCCAGAATTACTGTTCCGAAGGAGGCAGGGAAAGGGGTAAATTTTGATTAATTATTCACCTTCCTTTCCTACAAAGAACTGTAATCAGCTTCATTTTCAAAAAGGTTGGATATTATTCTCAATTTGTCACCCAATTCATACACAAATAGGAAACGATAGTATATTAGAGCAGTATATTAGATAGAAGTCTTTTTGTTATTATCATTATGGACTCCATACCAAACCAAAGTAGTCTGGTAATAGTGAAGGGTGACAGTAATTTTCAGAAAAACAGGATAACTTGTTGTTGGCAATTTCCAATAATCATGATGCATTTTGTCTGGAACAGCGGTTTTCCCAGTTCCTTTGCATAGGTCAGATTCAAATCAATGTTCTGACTACATTGCCATTTTTCTTTCTTTGATCTGTCTTTTCTCAGGACAACATTTGAAAATCTAAAGTGTGCAATCGGTGGAAAATATTTCTTTTTCAATTGAAGACTTAATTTGCACATATATTCAAGCAAAACCTCAAACATTGAAGACAACGAAATGCAATGTAGGAAGAACTAGAAAAATGCAATATTTTCAACAAAAAAAATTCTTGTAGTGTGTAATTAAAATTTAAATCTTCAGTTGGAAAGAAATATTAATTTTCTACCGATTGTACACTTTAGATTTTCATATGTTGTCCTGAGAAAAGAGGAATCAAAGAAAGAAAAATGGCAATGTAATCAGAACCTTGATTTGAATCCGACCTGTATTTTGTCCCTCTGACATTACCTGTTTACTGCAATACGGTCTGCCAAATTTTAAGGGATTTTTTCGTGGAGAGGACAGTTTCTCAGAATAGTTCTGTACAACACACACAAATTTATAGCTAAATATTCCAATACTCATACACTGCACATGAAACAAACAGACCTCAAAGTACACCCTAAAGTATCAAAAAACGTATCCAGTACAAAGAGGTGTGTGCATCTACACTATTCTAAACACTCATGGCAAAATACACTGGCATGTACAAATACACGGTATATTAATATATTTTATTGTCTGTGAGCCAAGTAGAGCAATAGGTGGCGTTGCTCTTTCTTGTATCAATAGTTTTTGATAATTGGTTGTTTTTGTCTAATAAGAAACCCTTCGATGTAAATGTTTACTCTGAGATGTTTAAACAGACTCAATGGAATCTGCGAGTTCACATATTATTTGAGTTCAGTGGCTGGATATTTTGGCAAGAGGATGGTAATGTGAGCTTTAGATTAGAAACCTCTCATAATTTACAGGAGGGCGTAAAATCAAATTTCAATTAAAAGAGTAATAATGCTTTTCAGTTCCAAGCAATGTTAAATTTTTTGGCAAAGTAGCAAACAAGTAATCGTAAAGTTTTCTTCAGAAATATGTTTTAAAGAAAGGAGATATTTGGGCTCTCAAAAACCTTAATGTGGGGAATTTTAATGCTACAAAGGATGGGGAATTTTAATGCTACAAAGGATGAAAGATGGGACTAGTTAGCTTCATCGTTTACGGGAAACAAATGACATGACTCATATCGATTTACATTATCGATACTTTTTACACATTGATTGAAAATCTATGTAAAGACAAACAAAATTGTACACAAATATATCATTGTTTTAAAATGGTGTTTTTATTAATTTGGTCAAGCTTTGAAAATAATTCAAAATATTTTCTCATAAAATGAAGTATAGAAGCGCATCCAGAATCTAAGTGATCGTATGAGCCCATTGATGTTTACTCATTTAATATTCATGATAGTATTATTTTGTTTTTCAGGTGTGGCAGTTTTCTGTGTATCTGTGCCCGGTGAGACTAAGTCCAAAAAGGACCCAGTGCCATTCAGTCTCATTGAAATCAACATGGGTTCCTACTTCAAGAACAGGACTTCGAAAATTACTAGACACCCTGGTGGAATATTCTTTATGAGTATTTCGTATTCTACATTCAGGCATTCACCAGTTACCATAACAACGAGGAATATTAAAAAAGATGCGGCTCTGACGTACACTTCGACAAAACAGGAAGGATATAACCCCGTGTCTCTGAGTAAGGACATTATTCAATGGATAGCACCGGCAAAGACTCCTTACATCACCAGAGACACTGGAGACGGTGAATTCAGATCCCCTTTTATGACTTGGATTGGATTTAGGTTGTCCGGACAGATGCAACCATTGGTGGCCTTCAGTGCAGCCTTGGCACCAACATATTTCAGGGATCCAGGTGTTGTCAAATTTCTTTACGTGATGCAGAATGCTGGATTCGCTTATGACAGGAATTCAAGTTCTTTTGTGGCTCCAGAATCCGGCATTTACCTTTTCACGATAAGTGCGGCTGTTCAAGCTGAATCCAAAGCAAAGCTCAGAATCAGGGTGAACGGAGTCGAGAAGGCAGAACTGTTACAGTCATCAACCACTCATAATGGAATAAATACGATCACCAGGACAACGTTGTTTGAACTGGAGGCCCAGGATGTGGTAGACGTTGTAAAGATTGGTGGTGGTGTATTGTACAGTGATAAGGGCCTTCAGACCTCATTTTCTGGATTTCTTTATTCGCCATCCAGAGGCTTTCAGGTGGCATGGTCTGCTCACAGGTCACATAGCTGGTTAACCAACGAAGTCAACCAAGCTCTCAATCCCGTAGACTTTGATACTATGCTTGTTGACAGGCATGCCAACTTCAACAGCGCAACTGGGACATTTACCTGCCAAATTCCTGGAGTGTACTATATCCATGTCAACATGGCTGCCTTTCCAAAACGCAAACTATATGCATCTCTAGTGTTCAACAACAGGGAGGTGGGAAGCAAAGTGATAGATAGCATGTCTCTCTTGAGGTTTAGCGTACGTGAGAACGGTATAGACACTATCAGTGCTTCTACCTTGGTGCAACTGAATGAAGGGGACACTATTTACGTTAAGACATCAGAGGGTGACGCATTCTATGGCGATTCTAATTTACAGACATCATTCACTGGTTTGTTAATAAAACCAACGTGTTAATTTACACAACAAACACAATAGAACCCCAATTTTTACTGGAATTTTCTTTTAGTATGGGTTTGGGATGGTTGTAGAAGGAATTTATTGTGTCGTAGATCTTAGGTTACTTTGGTAACTCCTGCATCTTTTTAGAGAATGGATTAGTGAAGCAAGGAAGAAGTTGATGTGCGGTGACAAATTGAACCCACTTCCAAGGCAATTCAATCAGTCGTGAGACGTTTTTAAAATTTATCATTTCCAAACACCCACACACCTATTCTTAAAGTTTTGGAAAGGACCTATGTGAGATATAGTCTTTTCTCCGATTCAAGCTTTCGATTAACACTGAAGTCTGTGAGGAATCAATGTCACGGACAAAGAAATGCCTTCATCATGCTTAGTCGAGGGGAATAGAATCATGTGAAAAAGTTTGTACTGATCTGTAATCTGTTACGTTTTGAAGATAGCGGAGTAAATTATCATTATATTGCAGTGAACAGGTTGTTACTAGAGTTTTCCCTAAAGTAGATCATTTTGCCAACGTTGCCAGAATTGTATTGGTTGAATATACTATTGGACAAGTTGTTGAATTAAATTTTTGTCAAAGATTTGGCAAAGATTTTACAAGGTTTTGGTAAAATAATATTGAACACATGGTAAATATTTATCAAATACTTGGCAAAGTTTTATTTAGCCACAAATGATCCCTTGCCTGTTTTGCCAGGTAATGAACAAAATCTTGGTCATGAAAACATAGATCTAGTAAACACTTACTTGTTTTACCAAGTGTGCAAGATGAATGGCATTCTTTGTTTTGGAGACCAGTTTGCCAATGTAATAATGTCAAGACACCCTCAGTTTTAGATGGATGATAACTGCATCATTACCAACTCTTTTGCCAAATCTTTTACAAAAATTTAATTGAGACGCCAGTTTTAGGGCCTATTTACACTTAGCGATAGCAAAAACAAAAATTTCCTTTGATGTTTGCCGCTTACACTTTGATCTTTGCTGATGGTCCTTTGATCTTTTTCATTTTCGCTATTGCTATTGCTCAGTGTAAATGGACCCTTAGGCAGAAATGTCTAAAGCTAAGGTGTCATGACTTCCCTGCATTGGCAGTCTTATCTCCAAAACAGACAAAGTAAAAACAAGTGTTGACTACATTTTCATGACCAAGATCTTGTTCACTGCCTGGTAAAGCAAGTAAGGGATCATTTATGGTAACATAAAACTTTACGATTAAATAAAACTTTACCAAATATTTGATAAATATTTACCATGTATTCAAGATTATTTTACCAAAACCTTGTAAATTTTTTGCCAAATCTTTGACAAAAATCTAATTCAACAACTGATCGAATAGTATATTCAACCAATACAATTCTGGCAACATTGGCAGAATGATCTACTTTAGGCAAAACTAGACTGAATAGCAATTGAAATGCAAGCATATTGATATATTATCAGTCCATATTCTAATTTCATTGATAAAAATCTTCTGGAATCTGCCAAAAAATACAGCTTATTTGTAATTTCAGTATTATCTTCGAGATATTGTTTGTACTTGAACATTACTCACTGCCAGGAAAAGGAATGTTCGAGTAAATCAAATTCAACAAACTTGTACATCCAAACCAAATGTAAACCTGCAGATTCTGGCAGAATCAACTATTTTGATGAAGTTACCAGCCATATGTTACAATGAATAGGTTTGTTTTCCAGTCTATAACCATTTTTGGCGTATCATTTCTTGTGTAGGTGCCGTGTATGCATGCACGTATTTAATTGATTGGAAATGTTGATGCGAAAAAGTTTTGTTTGTTTGACCTGTGGATTGCCATTCACTAATTGTTTTTTTGTTAACAAATGTGTGTATCCTGCAGAGACCCATCAGACTCTACCCTCACAAAAACACAAGGGTGACTGTCTGAGGTATCTCTGTGTATCAACACATTCTTAAGTACTGTGTCAAGCATTCTCTCCCTTTATTTTTCTTTTGTACTGCAGCATGTGACAGTATGCTTGAGGTATGACTTGATACTGTTAATTACTTACTAAATCTCAATGAGTCTTTTAGTTATGAGTGGTGTGATGTTTCTGGATGTCATTGTAACACTTTGGTTATTTGTGATGACATTCAAGACATTTTAGATGTGTTGGTGCAAGTATAATGTGTACCATCTAAAATAGCTTCCAATGAGCATATTGGTGACATCAGAAACTTGAGCATTGCTATGACTACAGAAATGCATGATGTTTATTTGGGTGTCAATATCATCAATATCCTCTGATTGGTTGTTGTAATTCACCATATAATGCTGTGCTACTTTGCTGTGTCTTGTCATTATTTGATTGAGTATAGAATCTGTAGATTTTTGTAAATTACTTGCAGATGCCACTGAATATTTTCCCCAAAACCTTCCATGAGCTCTGAGTGGGTGCCCATGTGAGGTTCCAGCCCTGGGTTCTTCAGTTACTCCTGAGTTTTCTTACTGTTCATAACATGTTGGCACTTTGTGCCAAAATTCATTAAAAGCAAACATAGCAAGTAATTGTTTCTAAAACATAATGCCTAATTATGTGGCCTCTGCTGGCATTCTAGGTATAGTATTTGTACTCTAGTTATCATTTTCATTAGTTAAATTGAATTTTGTGTGGTCTACAGGGAGTTCCTGTGGCTGGGAGTGTCATATTGGGTCATATATTTGGACACTTGATTCATTACATCTTTAAAAGACTGTACTGCACACACCCATCTTCATTCATACATATTTTTGTCATATTTGGTATGTCTCACCTTCACCAGTGAAACAGCTTTGATTGGTTCAGCCAATCCTAGTTCTGGCACCACTGACTCTGACATTATTGTGTTTTCACATTACTCAAAGTGGTATATTTTTTTTAGTTCAGTGGAGGCTTGTTGCCACCCTGAAAATGATGTGCTCAAAGGGTTTTATCAAGTGTTGTAATGAACATCACTCTTGAAATGGGTCAAATAAATGCCTACAAATCCGTGTGACTTTATTTCTGTTGAGGCGTGCAGCCTGTGACAAAATTAGTTCTCGAATTTGATAATTATGTAATTTAAATTTAAATGCTTGTACAGATGGATTTTACACAAATAAATGTGGAAGAAGAACGGGGCGAATTAATTAGAAGTTGCACACAATCTGATTCTCCATCAGAAGTTATTCCCGGAAGTGTTCAACAACTTTTCATGCATTCTGGTTGCAGGCAAGCATAAAATTGATACTTACCCAAAAGAAAATTTAATTGAATAAGTCGTTTTTGTTGTATATATCATTCCGTTAACAAATTTTGATAAGCCAGACCTTTTTTCGACAAAAAAAGTTAATCGAAGTTCAATGACGTACCGGTACACTTTTGGAAATCGGTCAAGTCTTTTTCCGAACATAGCGGTCTAATTCTGCATCTTGCCTCGTTTGGGAATTTTGCAAATAAGAACAAACATTAGTCTTAACCCTTCGTGCACCACACACATATTTCTATTGGGATCGTTATGACTTCACACAACAAAAATCGCTCAAATCCAAATGTCATTTCTCACACAGCAAAACAAAAGTTGCTTTGCCCAGAACACTGAAAACAACATTATTTTCCTACACAAACTAGTCAAGAGTACATTATGTTAAATAAAATAATGCAGTGCTGCTATCTAATTGTATTATCCTGTGATTTACCCTACTAAATTGACAACTATCCTTTCTGCCAAAATACATGTACCCCTTTCAATTGATACTTATTTGGATATATCAACTTACAATGTATTCATACTGAGGTACTTAACTCCTTTACAAGTTATCATTAATAAAATGGATACATCTAACAAAAAAAACCAATATAATGTTAAAGAAGCTCTTAGAGTTTTGTGTGCCGATGATTACTCATGTAGTGATATAACGTCATCTTTTGACGAAGACAGTATTTGTGAAGAAGTATCACAAAATACATCATTATCTAGTGATAAAAGTGATGGTACTCTAATTAACTCAAATTCTGCACAACATAAGAAAATAAATCTGGGATTAGGACCTAACAATTCTATATATGGCTACAATGATCATGATAAACTACAAGTATGCAGTACTTCAGTTTCCACACCCCTTCAACCTACATTCCACATACCACTTCAGCACAGAAAACTTCAACTATAAGTGATGTTGGACAGCCGGTATCTCAAATTACTGATCATGCCGACTTGAATTGTGAAGTGAACACAAACAGAATATCTTCACCTGAACATGTATTTTCTATTCCTTTGGACATTACTGAAGAACATCAAAATGTTAATAACACCAATAATGACAATGAAATTACATATCCAGAAACACATGAATTAGTGTATTTGCCTCAAAACTTGGAATGCAGTGACAATTAAGAAGGAAATGATTACTACATTATTGAAACTGGTTTCCCAGCAACCCCTCCAAGTAATCATGATCTTTCTTACATCCAAAACTATCCAAGGAATACAGTATATCCAGAGGATGTACAGAATGGTTGGGAAAAAATTGAAAATGATCAACTACCTGACTATGGACCTTTCCTATCAACTCCAGGCCCAAATCTTGACACAGAAAATCATAATCCAGAAGACTTCTTCAACAATATGTTTGATGACAGAATGTTCACTATAATAGCGGATGAAACAAATCAATATGCACATAAAAAATATGTTCCATTATGGGAAACAGAGATCCATTCCAACAAATTGAATACCATAGCCACAGGAGACATGCTTGTTTGGGTTCTTGGAAAGACATGAACACATCAGATATAAAAATCTTCATTGCACATCTCCTTGTTATGTCATCTGTTACAAAACCTGCTCTCCATAGCTATTGGTCAACTACAACTCTAAGTAGAACCCCATTCTATGGACAATATCTAAGCAGGAATAAGTTCCAAGACATATTATGGAATTTACATATTTGTGATATAACTACGAACCCCCCACCAGGATTACTAAATCATGACCTACTGGCTAAAGTGAGACCATTTATGTGAATGTGTCAAGACAATTTCTTATTGAGGTACACACCACAAGAGTTTTTAGTGGTTGATGAATTGTGTTGCGCTTTTAAAGGACAAGTAAAATTTTTTTACAGTATTCTAAATTGAAACCAAATAAATTCCACATAAAAATGTTCATGGTCTCTGAACATGAATCTGGATATATTTGCATTTTTTCTGTCTACACTGGTAAAGCTTCAACTGAATTACTTGGACATAGTTCTACACTTGACCCAAATTGTACCAAAACAACAAAAACAGTTACTGTATGAGACTTTTGGAAGCTACTAAACTTTTAGATGCACACAGAACTGTGTTCTTTGATAATTACTTTAGTTCGTGTGAATTACTGCATGAATTGAGGTATCGTGATACATATGCAGCAGGTATAGTATGAATTATTTGCAAAGGATTACCAAAAGCAGTTGTCTCCAAGAATACGAAACTCAAAAAAGGTGAATCTGTCTTCTGAAGAAATGGTTATATCTTGTGCCTGAAATGGTGTGACAAATGTCCTGTTTGCATGTTGAGTTCTAAACACAATGCAGTTGAATCAAAAGTGAAAAACAATTATTTGGGAC
>JBCAUG010626128.1:0-14102 GCA_038406175.1 Haplosyllis leylae | reverse complement strand
GCTGGTCGGCTGGGGCATACTATATATACAAGGTCATGCATCGGCCTTGACCTTGGTCGGGAGGGACTCCGACAGATTGAACATGCACCAGAACTATTCAGCTGTATTACATGACACTAGGATACTACTGGAATACACAGCATTACACATTCTGAAATATATAAAATTTAAACGCATTCAATCTACAAGTATGTCATTGGTAAGGCACCGGAATAAAATGGTGTCGAGCACCCAGTTTCAACCACCAAGGTACTCCTTAATTACCTACACTCATTTTGATCACTATTGAGATAACATTATCATTTTCTACACAAGAACAATTGAAATCTGTGTTATCGTTGAAAATTTCGTTGGTGGATACATATATGTATGTTTAATTAAAAAATAAATTGTATTGACCTACAACAGAAATCTTTGGAAACATGCAAAAAAGGAGACAATGTCTGGTATCTATATTTGGTAAGAAATTAAGAGAATCTTGTTTGATATGACATTTGTTCTTCCTATTATCATTGGTGGATAATCCTCGACTATGATATAGCTTATCAAAGCCCAGATACAGTCCAGAGCAGGAAGTTTCGTAGTGAAGTAATTTCCGCTACATTTTACTTCTAAAGAGCAAAGACTGCCATCTGTCAAGGCTGGATGTTTTCTGTGTCATTAAATATTCATCGGCTAGAAATGTCTTCATAGTCAAAATTGTTAGTATTTTTGCCAAGTCGTGGACAATAAACTGGATTTTAAACCCAAGGGCTGGATATCAAGGGCCAAACAAATAGGTAAGCACGCCGAGAAAAGCAAAATCTTGAAATAAAAAATCATTGCAATTGAGACGTAGACAAAAAGCAAAACAAATATATAGGAGAAAAAAAATTAAGAAATGAAGAAAAGGAAATAATCGTCTTTTACTGATATGTCAGAAAATGAATTACTGATCTTTTTGTTTTCGTTACATTTAATGTATATTAACACAATTAGCCTGGAACTTAATTAAATGTAATCATATTTTTGATGAGGTGCATAATTAGCCATGTGTTCTCTCAGAAAATGTAAACAGTGAAACCTCATTGAACACTTGCTGTATTGTCAGTCTGTTTAACCCAATTGAACTGTGATCAATAAAATGGTCAGTTGGCCAATTGCAATGCAATCTCATAGTCAAGTGGACCATGGAAACTTTTAGGGAGATTTATTAATACTTTAAATTTGATAAAACTGTAAATTATAAATAGAAGGAGAGTAATCTTGTTCAATATTTTTATCTGAAAAATATTCATTTTCACATTTGAGACAGTTGTTAAAGTTTCACCATCCCAAATTTGAGAAAAATGAAGATTACCATTGATTTCAATGAAAGTCTGGTCCATTTTTGGGGTGAGATTACTCATTAATCAGCTGCCGAATGTTGCTTAAAATTTCACAAATGTCTCATGACATTATTTTCTTCAAATGACTTAGGTTAAATCTTTGAATGGCAGGTCCCAAAGAACTACCTTAATCAGGGGCTTTGTACTGTATAATATTTGATAAGCTTTATTGGCCACGGGGTTCGGGAATCTTACAAAGACCTGGGGCAGATCAAAGATTCGCGTTAAGGGGGCGCTGACCAAACCAGAGGGGTGCCAACACCAGATTTTGCCAGAATTTCCCCCCACAATTTGGCAAGTGGGTAAGGGGAGGGGTGGAAGGCACACCTTTGGCGACCCCAGATCCACCATTGAGCCACGATTTGGTCCCAGAGTGTAGATATTTCCCCTGACACAGAAGGTTTCTGACAGAATTCAACATATGGAGGGCAAAATCGAAATTTAGACATTCACGGGTTGAATGCTCAGTCACACGCAATAGAGAAATACTTACAAATGACGTTGTTCTTATCCGCACATATTCTACAAGAAGAAGAAAAAATTGCATAAATAACAAGTGATTTTAAGAAAGACAAAAAATCAGCGTTTAGCCGCTGAAATGTTTAGTGCGCTGTGCTGCTGATCATGGCCACAAAGCGTACAAGCGAAGGTCCACCCTGGCTTTGAAATCCTGGGCAGATGTCGCCACAAGTAAAAAACAGAGGTAACAGTGGCCCCACAAAAAGGACTTACGTCCTCCCAAAAGTTAAGAACAAACAAAAAGCCGGATTCTTTCTGCAGGAAGACACTTGTTACCACCTGTAAAATAAAGAAGTGGCAAAGGTACAAAGGTGTGATATCGGAAATAGATAAGCGATTACATAGCAGCACTGCAAGAGAGCAAAATGCTTTTGCATTGTGTGGACAAAAGTGAAAGTCTGTACAAAATTTATCTGACTTTCCTTTGTCAGAATCTTGGTAAATGCCCAATATATCAGAAAATTGGGAGTACACTGTATGGTACAATGTTTAAAACTCTTGTGGAAAATTCACATCATTGCACGAATTTAGATGATACTACAATAAGTAGAATTTTTGAAACAGGCGACCGGAAACAATGAACATCATAAAAGATGGGAAAGGTAGTCTGTACCCACTTGCCCACAAGAACATTTGCTTTGGTACAGACATCTTTGTGAAGCAGAAATAAATGCAGGGTCAAAACGTTTTCCCTGGATAATCTATTTTGAAGAAAAATTTCTTGGACGAAATTAAATTATACTGATATTTAATTGATTTACAATGAAATATTAGCAAGAAAATGTGTGTGAAAGAATAACGTACACCATATTACCATTTATTTGAAGTTGTAATTAGTTTGTTGAATAGTAATGACCAAGAGTCTGGCAGCCATCCTGTTCGCATGCAATTTTAATCAGTCCCAGTGCTATTGTAGCGGGCCAAAACTGCAGTCTACTTAACAGGCTGAACACCTTCAGTCTATTAATGCTGGATCAGTTTCAATGGATTTATTCCTCATGGACCTAATGTAATCAGAAGCACAGTCCACCAGGTACGGTTGACAACTGTGAAATGCATTTTAATGAGTCGTGATGATTAGTTGCAACGAGACTGCAATGGCATACAGTGATCCAGTTTTCTGATGTGATAAAGTTTTAGTTACAAACGAGTGTACTGTTGTAGCCCATCTCGTCGTAAAACTTTCTACAAATTGATTCGGTCCAACCTTCAAATGATTCAAGAGTTAGATAGGGCCATAACAGAAAAGTGCACAATATCACAACCATCCACGAAAAATATCCTCTGTTGGTCTAAAATGAAAACAGTGATATCACTGTCAGTACCGGTTTTGGACTAAGTCTAAAAATGACATTTTTGGAAAATTAAACCGTCTCTCAGATGGTGGACTTACATCACACACCCGAGTCCTTGGATATTTACCTGTAACAAAATTGAGTATAAAAGATATCCATGGAATAGTCAGTTGGGATGTCTGGGCAAGGGGCACATGCATGTACACTGCAATTGATGAGATATATTTTGAAGATGTCTGTATGCTACAAGTATGCGACAAAGAATTCCGTTTCATAATCTTTTTCTCAGCAGTTAACTGAGCAAAGCTTCATGATAAGAATAATAAGGCAATAATTATCACCACAATGTGCCACCTTCCTCCCCATGGGTTTCGATGGCAGAAATTTCTTCAATTTTGCAGGTACGAATGAATAAAAAGGGGTTAAGCGTTCGAATCAAATGATTTCACTTTGTGATATTATCTTGAGGATAGTTTCTGTTTGAGTCAGAAAGATCACGCACGGAATCAACAAAATAGAGGCACTTGCAAGAGACGTGGAAACTAATCTACGAATTAAAAATATTTACCGAGTTCCAATTCCAGTGAATGATCTAGAATCAGATTTTCGAGGTTCTTTCACGACAAATAATGCTAGCAAAACAATTTGTCAAAGAAATATATATATCTCTATTGTCCACCTACATAGTTCCCCTTGCAAACAAATTGAATACTGCGATAAAAATTATCCACACTTGCTACAGATCTTTGTAAAGCATTTCCATGAAGCATATCTCAAATCGACATTACATCAAAATGGGAATCATTGTGTACAGATAAGATAATTAATATTGAGTTGAATACTCTTCCCTCAAGCAATGTTGGATTTGAGTCTTTGATGAACTACTTCATGCAATTCATTTTCCATTTATTGCAATGAAATCAAAGACATTAGGCAACAATAAAGGCTTCATTACGCTATCTGATTACTTCGAAATCAACTGATGTTGCCCTATTCTTCACAAAGCACAACTGTGCAGTTGTCAGTTTTTAAAGTAAGTTTTTCTCTTTGTTTTCAATCCATCATGTTTCTCTTTCTGGCCTTATCTTTAATTTAATTTGATTAAATTAATCAGCAGGTTCTTTAATTTCAAAGATTAGGTATCAATTATTTCAATATTTCACACCAAAGGAACTGATTTAATTAATTATCTGAAGTTCTCTGTTATTGGGCTCAAGGTGAAACAACCATTATTAATTCATGAGTTATTTGAGGTTTCAACAATTCATTTGTCATCAACAATACACTTGTACGTCATGTTTGAAGAAAAAGGAACTGATTGTTTTTCTTATTCGAATAACATTTGGACCAAACAATCCAGGGCGACCATGTATTCTCGCGAAGCTGCTGCTAACGGATTGCTCGCATTCATCTAAGAACTAACTGTCCCTGAGAAAACTTTCCGTATGAATTGACATGAAATGAATAATCAATAATTGTGAGGACAGTGAATCACAAACAGGCTATATTTCCATCAATATGTGTAAATTATTTTTACTTTTTCTCTCGTTTTGTTTCCTGAAACTATTGTTGGAAAGGAATATCAGTTCCTCGGATTCTTACCCAGAGGTGAACAACACATGCACGCACTATGCGCAACACGCATTACTTTTCACTGCCGTGACGTGCAATTCAAATAATGTACTCTTGTGTGGTTTTGCCTGCCATAGTAATATCGTAGCCGATTCTGTATCACACATCATTTTTACATTACAAAAATTGTATAGATCTACCTGACCATTTAATGCTAACACATTACGTTTCTGCTTAACCCTTATCTTAAACCCGAGATTTCTTTCTTCATAACTTTTGAGACATGAACATTTTTATTAAACAAAATAATTTCATTGTGTTTTTAGGGACACAGTCTCCTGTTAACCTTCCCATTCAAGAATTACCACATTTTAATAGTAGGACAGGAAATAACAAGCCATAATTATGTCTTTTTTCTGTGGTATTTGAGTTCAAGTCTAACACACTTGACTTTCACCAATTTGCTGGAAAACTAAAGTATTGTTTTATCTCCTATTTCCTATTGTTGATCTGCAGTAGTCTTTGTTCATGAGAATTAAATTCAATGGACTCAGGTATTTATCATGTGGATAAATTTCACAATGAAACAATGTAATCTGAGTCACCATGCACTGCACATTTATGTGTATTTTACAAGACTTTCCTACTTTCAAGTCGGTCATTTGTAGCTTTTCCTATCATTTGCCTCCTTTCGTAGATGGTGCCTTTGCAGGGTAAACAAATAGGTTGTGTCCAATGGAAATTATTTATTAAAGACACATCTTTGTTTACATGACCTTATATGGCCACAATAGCTAAGGGAACGCTCATCACCCTGACTTTCCCCTATTTCCGCGCACCCCAAAAAAGCTGGTAATGTTAAATTTGACCTGCTCCATAGTAAACGAAAATAACGAAAAGAAATATTTTCAAAGGTCGACTGTTGAATATTTGATGAATAAATAAATCTGAGATCAATATATGATTAGTTGGATTTTATTATTCAAAGTGATTGAATAAACTAACAGAATATTGTCCTCACTGAATGCTCAATATTATTGTTACTAATTTGGAATCAATCGATTTAGCAAGTTTTACCATCATAAGAAAACTTAAAACCTAATATGTACTGAAATATGTAATGCAAACACTCCTACGGATATTCATTGAAGATCATCCATTGGCAGGATTGTTACACAGATATTGCTCATCTAACTACTTGGATGTTTTAACCAAGGGAAAATATATGATGTAGTAATTTCCGTTACGTTGTATTTTTAAAAAGGAATGAATGCCAACTGTCAAGACAAGATGCCTGACTTTCAATTAAATATTCATTGGAAGGATCCTTTCTGCCTTACTCAAAAGTAATCATTATTGGTGACTTGTAGGCAAAAACTACCAATGCTTTCAGTACTATAGAGTAATTCGTGAGCCCATCTTTACAAATATATTTTTAAAAAACGTAACTTTCCATTGTATTTTCAGGTGGATTTCATGTGGCATTGTCACTGCATACAACATTTAGTAGAGAAAACCAGAAACATGTTATTCGGTAAATAATTCTTTAAAAAAGATGGCGTAACGTTTCGTTAAAAGGAAGTCCTGATAACATGCAATTGATCCTTTATTGTATGTCTTTGAAGGTGAATCTATTGTCTTGGTAACATTAAACCATCTTCTGCTTTGATGCATTCATTGTTTCTGTCTATGTACCTAGTTATTCCTTCCTAGCACACCTGAGCTCAGATCACTATTCGCACACACTGTCACTCTTTTAGAACGAAGCTATCTTTGCCCATCACAAGTAGTCATGATGACATTTTTCAAATTTTGAGTAAGAATTACCAGTTTCCCTTTGAAGTAATAAAATCACATTTGGCAAAGAATCTGTGGCTACGACTACAAGGTACACCACCTGCCTTGCATGCTTCGAGCAAAGCTATGGCATTGTTCACTAATCAAATACTGTTAGTCCTTTCATGTCTTTTAGCATAAAATGCTGGATTCAATTTGGAGAAAAGCTCCCTTTCCCATTGTCTTATAAATAAGTAAATATTAGGTCACAATTGAAACCAAATTGAAAGAAGGAGCTTGAGCAGAATGTTGAATGAGAATTATTACAGTCACAACAGCAACCAATCAAGTGTTGCATGCAAATTCATTTGTTATTTTATGGTACAGAAATTTTCTACTTCTTTGGATGTAGAACCTTTTTCATTTTTGTTTTATTATTCATCGTTTCTGTGTTAAAGATTTGTTGGTTCAAATAAATACAGCTGTGCCTTACGATGCATTCGTAGAAAGAAACAAGAAAGTCCTCCTGCGTGCCCGCAAGAGGCATACCGCCAGCCGCGTTACAAGTGCTCGCGCTGCTGTTCAGTTTGGTGGGGGGGGGTACCCCATCCTGACCTGGCCGGGGTACCCCCCTCCAGCCAGGACTGGTGTATCCCCCAGAAAGGACCTGGGACCAGAGACCTGGGAAAGAACCTGGGACTGGGATACCACCCCAGAAAGGACCTGGGACCAGAGGTCTGGAAAAGAACCTGGGAGTGGGGTACCCCCCCCTGTGTGGACAGACAGACTGACGCCTGTGAAAACATTATCTTCCCCTCGTACTACGTAAGCGGGCGGTAAAAATCAGGTCAGGTAAGAATACGTTTGAAACAAACAAGGAATCAAGGAATTTCCTGCTGTTTCGTCAAGGTGAGAGACTTTAAGTTAAGTTTCTGAGTGTTGCTGACTGTAACAAACCAAGTGAACTAATTAACTTAGACTTTTGTCTAGACAAAGAATACCAATAGGATTATCAATTCAGTAATATTAAGCTCACAAAGACAAAGCTGGAGACAAACTTTACAAACTTAAGTATTGACACATCTTACCTTCTTTTATCAGCGCACAAAAACATTTCTGATTAGATCAGAACTAAAGAAAACAACTGTAATGTCTTTCAAAAAGTTGCCATCATCAGAACACGCAGAGTACACAGTTCAGTTACTAATCCAAATCCACGTGTTGTAATCCCTATTTTGAGAAGCTGTCAATGCCTAAATATACCTTCTGCATCGCGATTAAAATTGCCTGGCTTATTTGTTCTCCAATTGTACAACTGTGAGCTGCATTGATCACTGTTATTGTTAGGAAAGAAGGGAACACTTCTAAATGTTGCAGCTTTTGCGGACAAGAACTTCATCAATATGTAATGTGTGAAATGTGCACAGCTTTAGTACCAAGGTGGAGTAATTGGCATAATTGGCCACAACCCATTCAGAAGCCAAATATATCGATTCAATTCCACAAATGCTACACTTGCTTTTACCCCCGCTTTAGTTTTATCCCGCACAATTTATGTTTTATTACTTTTCGGATATCAGTCACTCAGGAGATGTCTGCCACTGCTTTTATTTATGTCGCAAGGCTTCCGTTGAGGGCAAATTGCCACAGTACAGATTAATTTCTGTTTGTGCGCTCTGCTGAACGAATCCAATTTGTTAAAGTTTCTACCAGATTATTTACACTGGAGAGTCGACATAGATCTAATGATTGGTGTTCTGTAACTGTAACGTATGGTAATGGTGACAAAAAGAACAACATGCACAGGTATGTCAAAACGTCACGCAATCTTAGTGTTTCATAGAATTCTTAACAAACAGGAGCTTAACCCATTTTCGAGCTTACATTTCATATCATTTCTATGTATGATGCTAATTCTGTAAGGATACACGACTGGTAGGAGTTCTCAGTCAATGATATGCATTGACAGTGATGTGGTTATCGGGAACACCTTATTTTTATTCAGTTTGCTTAACAGCCGAGATCGTAACTGGACAAGTTCCAAAGAACGATATTTTTGCAAAGAATATTACATTCAAGGTTTTGGTAAGAAAAACAAACCATTATGAAAAAAGAATAAAAATGGAAGCCTCCTATTCCTGTGTTTCACCAAAACCCCACTTCGTCTCTATGATCAATAGAGCATCTTTACAGCTTTAGAAGATATCAATATGTAATGTGTCTGTAAACTTCCTGCCATTAAATCACGGAGCCTTAGTCAGGAAATTGATATAATTGACCTTGTATTGTGCCGGGGCTAATCTTCTGTACTGTATTGTGGAAAACGATTTGCCTTTCTAAAATGGGGGGATATTATCCTTTATGTTCATCTCCTAAATCCTGAAGAGAAAAGGGGAAAATAAATTACGTCGGGAAACTATTTGTCGACCGACAACTTAGCACAGAAAACAATCTTCAGCCTGCAATTCAATGAAATGTTGTTGTGACAGAAAGCGGGGCAGAAAAGTTTCACTAAATTTGATTTCAATTGTCATTAATTTCTGTAAAAAACATTATGCTAAAGAAAGTATTTAACATTGTCAAAAACAAAACCCTCATAGTTCCCCCATTAATATTATTATTCATCAGAACTTGACAAATTAATAAATTCTTACTTTTTAAAGCTGGTACTTTAGCGAAGCATGGATGTCATTCTAATATTTATGACTTAAATTGTTGATACTTTGTTAGAAAGAATTTGACAAGTGGTAATTTGCAATTTTAAATTTATTATAGAAAGCTCTGTGTGACCGTAACAAAACTAAATCTTTCAGAAGAAGGTTCTGTTCACTTTTTTAACCAAATGTCGTTTTCTAGTCCACAAAGATCCTGGTGACATTTAAGTAGTTCATTTGTATTAATGCACTTCTTGTGTAAATGATACAGTGTGGAGTGTACGGTTTCTTGGCCAGATAACCTTCTACTATCTGATTGTGATTTCTTATTGGACCTCAGTCCGGACAGAGGAAACTTCCATGAGTGTCGAGGCTGGCTAATTTCCTGTATATTGTGAGTCTCAGAAAGAAAGCTGTCAATTGTCAGATTCATTCTTCTTGTGCCAGCTATGCAAGGGACCTTTATATAATGGTTAGACAACGGTGTGAATAGGAATAAACTGGAACTGATGTTTCTTGTCTTCATGTCTTATCTAGATACTTTTTAGACTTAATTTATAAAATCAATTTTTAACACAACGAGTAAACAAACCGTCACCAGTATTACTCTTCGATATGGTAGGCCCTCCAGAGACCCGTGGGAGTCATCAGATTTTCTATCCCAGGGGGTAACAGCAGTTGTTTATGGGAGTTCTCAGTTCATGAACTGGGCCATAATTTGGGTAAAGAGCATGCAATTAACACCACAGCCCTCCCAAGAGGGCAGGGAATATATCTACACTAGACTTAATGCTTGAATACTTTCTTGTTCACTTCTCATCATACAGTGGTAGTCCTCCCATTCGGGGTGAGTCTGACAGTCCTGATTATTATGGAGAACAAAAACAAAGAACCCTACAAAGTGTACCATTACTGTTACAATTGCAGTGAAATTGAAGTACATTACTACGATGAGGGAACCCAGAAGGCTGTCAGTGAGAAAGTTAGCTAGAATGCTCAAAATGGCCCAAAAACACCTGCAACAGTTACATTGTCCAAAGTGGAACCTAAGCATTTCAAAAGTGCTCAGGTTATGCAAAAAGCTTGATTTACATGTTTCTACTTTGAGGGTTGTGAGATCCAATTACATGAGAAGCTCAATAACACACACTCCGTCCACATCAGGACAATACAAAAGAAAGTCACTGTCAGTAGAAGTAACATCACGTGATACAAAGCTAAAATTTCTGTATGGACACCTATGATCGAAATGAAAACAATCAAAAATTAGAACTGTCTAAAAGTAGGAGTACAACATAAACTATCTGATAAACTAGGCTTCATACTAAAGGAAGTCATTGACTCAAGGTAGACACGCGTCATCACCCAAAATGCTAAATATATTAGTGCCCAAGATGGACACACTCTGAATTATCACAAAAAGGAAAGTCTTCCTGCGTAACGCAAGAGGCATACCGCCAGCTGCGTAGCAAGTGCTGGCCCTGCTGTCCTATTCCGGGGGGGGGGAGGGGAGGGGTACCCCACCTGAACCTGGCTGGGGAAGGGGGAGGGAGGGGTACCCTGACCTGGACCTGGCCAGGGGGAGGGGGAGCAAGGGGTACCCTGACCAGGACCTGGCCGGGGGGAGGGTACCCTGACCTGGACCTGGCCGAGGGGAGTGGAGGGTACCCCCCCCTGTGGACAGACAGACTCACGCCTGTGAAAAATTACCTTACCCATCGTACTACGTACGCGGGCGGTAAAGATATTGACAACTACACCAAATAATCCTACCACGCCTCGTTTGAACAGAAAACATGGAGAAATACCTCAGCGAACTTTTATCTTATGATAAGAATTCACTGCCAAGTAAATTGTAAATTTCTAAATATTTGGGTGGAATTCTCGACTGAAACCTAAACTTTAAAAATAATATTTTGGGTCTAAATGCAAGCAGCCATGGCAAAACAGATTAATTAGGAAATGATTTAGCTATGAAACACTCACTGAAAATACAACAAAGCTTCTGACATCCCAAAGGTACCAATACATTGACTCCTGATTAAATTTAAATTAAACAGTCTAAGAGAGTACAATTGCCTTCATTAAGATAGTACTCTCCTGGCTAAACCATGAACCGAGATCATTATGGACAGATATTCAAAATATTATGGTAAGAACATCCTCAATGACATATCTATCAAGTATTCTAATCTGGCCGTCTCCGGATATACTATTTACCATTTTCATAATTCAATTAACATTGGGTGAGAAAATCTCGAATGGTCCCGACATGAAGAAGCAAGAAGAACTTCTATTCACCGTTTGACTGAATCTTTGTTCCACAGAATACACAAAAATAATAATGTACATCTTTAAATAAATCACGAGTTGGCGTTCGAAGAACACTCTCGTAAGCTCCAATCACTACAAATTCCTCTAATGGAAATCCCATACTTCAACACGCGATAGATAAATAGTTTTACAGTGGGGTAATCAAGTGCCATCAACATAATCGTACTGACAACATAGGATGCATGTGAGAACGTGCCTTTGTTAATGGACTCCATCTGATTTTTCTAGTTTTGTAAATTTGAAGGAAGCCATTATGCAACAAGATTCAAGTGTCATTACTCACTAATTACACACAACATAGATAAAAAAAGTTAGGGAATTGAAATTTGTATGATTGTTACCAGTTCTGATGTTCAGCCACCTCAGTAAATAACGAGATTATATGTTGCAATTAAGACCAACAAATATATACGTTTTATCATAAACAACAAGGCTTTTGCAAATAAACTAACAAAGGAGAAAAAAGTTGGTAATTTCAAACATGTGATATCCATACGTAAGGTAAATTGACAACTACCCAGTTTATTCGACAGAGATTCAAACCCGTTACAACTTCAAACATTCCATTCTGATTTTGTACCTTACGGTTAAGGCTTGATCAAGATACGAAAGAACACTAGGTTGTATTATTAGCAAGGTAGGTACAGTAGTAAGATTCTTGCACAAACAGAAAAATCGATGATGGAGAAAAGTCAATGCCACTTTGGCTTTCAGTACACCTTTTGATCACAGATGTAATTTGATATGATTAAAGATAGAAAAGATTTGTACCTGGGCAATGCTACAAGTTGCTCTCTGAGAAAAAAGGTCCACAAAACTAAAATCAATTCTGTGTGCTCATAGAGACCAAGACGAAAGTCAACAACAATGTCTTCAACCACAATGTACATTAATGCCTAGCATTAGGACAAACTTATTGACGCCCATAAACACAAAATTGTCAGACTTATTGAAAGAATTTCACATGTTAAGAATCATAAAAATCATACCGTTCTGGTCTAGTACGTCCCATAAAATCTGTTTTCTCACTCTGAATGATTCAGTTAGATTGTCAAATTAGTAGGTTCTGTTCATATTGAATTTTAGAATACTTTACCTTTTAAAAGATGTCTGGATTTAAAACATGTTGATCACACGTCTGAAGAAAAAATCTACATATCACGCAGCAGTGCAAATATTGGTACTATTTTCAAATGTTTAATTTCCTAATGAATTAATGACGTATTAAATCAATTGTAAAGCACTTCATCTTATCGAGCTGTCCAAAATATTGATTTACTTTCTCCTCAAGTGATTGTTTCTTTACTTTAGATAATTAATTTGCAAATTTGACACCGTAGTTACTCTTATTTTGTTACTATTTATGGGTAATACGTCGCCAAAGAAGTTATGAAGTCCAATTTTATTTTTTACAAGAAAGTCGAGAACTTTTTTTCTTTCATTGATTTTGTTCTTATATTAACTGTGATAAAACTAGTCAATGAAAGTATCATCTCACCTTTCAGTTTTGATCATTTATTCCATATCCGAAGGGAAATTAAAATCCAAAACTATTTGGTGATAATTTTTTATCAGATGATGTTATTCATATTATTCTATGTTGAAGTAGCAACTACAACATTGAATGGCAGAATGAGTAGAACCCAATACAGCTTCCGAGGAAACAGATATGTGAGGAGTGAAGACAGTTTTGGTCAGGACAATTAGAGAGAAATAGCTTGTACCATTTCTCTTAACTTCATATCTGATGAAAACAATGCGTTGTTGTAAAACTCTAACATTTCAAGGGTTATCAATCACACACCTCGATTATTGTAAACATATTACTTATGGCTAAAGTGGATTCTACTCATACCATGTCAGTATCAAGTATGTTAAAGTTTTTATTGTGTGCCAAGTCTGTCAATTTCCAGCTAGTATCACGTTTTGTGTGGACTAAATGTAAGAAAATCCTAATGATGGGAGGGGGATTTTACATTGTTTACAACGATACGGAAAGTTCATTAATACCGGGAGAAATCTTTTTAAAGGAAATTCAGCATGTTGTGAAGATGGTACTCATTCAAAATTCCAAGTGATAAGTTTGGAAAGAAATTCTTTCCATTATCAGTCTAAATTCAAATAGGGACTTCTTTTTTTAAGGCAGCATAAAACCCCATTGCAAGATACCTACATCCAAAATTATGACTCAAGATGAAACTATAATCAAAAGCTGGAACGACTTAAAATCTTCCAAATGACCTACTCCTGGAGGTAACCAGGTTTCATTACCGATGCGTATTCTCAAGAGGTAGAATTATGGGGACTGTGTTTTTTTGTGTGGAAAGTTGTCAGTGAATAAGGAACCGTTTCTTATTGACACAGACACTGACTGTGTGAGGAATCCTTCGAGAGATACAAATGATATTAATCTGTTCGGAATCTGGAGCTCTATTATATTGTAACCTGTCAATCATACTCTTAGCCCCGGCAATCAAAAGAGAAAAGAAGATGATATTCGTGGTAAATTGTTATCTTATGAACCGGGTCCTATAACGGTCATAAGGCAATTTCTCCCTATCCGTGTAATTACTTCTTTGTGTTGC
>JBCAUG010626018.1:0-14104 GCA_038406175.1 Haplosyllis leylae | reverse complement strand
TTTTTTGTTGTGTACTGGACGTTTTTTGGTGGCATACTGGACATTTTTAAACTCAAACCATGACTCAAATATAACTTTTCCGTTTTTTGCTTATATTTCCCTTATTTGCAGATTAAGAAAGAAATCAAGTGGTGAAATTACATACAAATTTCATAAACTTTATTAATAATTAGCGAAATTTGCAAAAATATTGTTATTTTAAAACTATGACTATGACTCAAACCATGACTCAAACTCAACTTTTGAAACCATGACTCAAACTTAAACACATAGAGAAAGCACACTCCATTTGTGCGACTGACAAACAATCCTAGCGATGCGAAATTGATTTGATAGGAAAACAGTTCAGATGGAAGTGATACCGTGCAAGGAAGTTCGCGTATTGTTTTAGTCAAATACAGGTATAGATACTGCGCGATCAATTGTGGAGAATCCACTCGCAAAGGAGCATTTTGATTCTGGATACGAACGTGAATCGGATTTTCTCACAATTTTTGTTCTGGATATGAATGATTAAAAACCTACAATGGTAAGTACCGGTAATATTTTACTTCTTAC
This sequence comes from Haplosyllis leylae, assembly GCA_038406175.1. NCBI lineage: Eukaryota > Metazoa > Annelida > Polychaeta > Phyllodocida > Syllidae > Haplosyllis > Haplosyllis leylae. The sequence continues at coordinate 13,546 of JBCAUG010626018.1, read as the reverse complement.
TTAAAGCGTCATTGAAATTTTAAAGGAAGAAAAGAAAATGTTATCGAATTTGATGTTTTTAGAACACGGTGACCTTTTTGAATTTCTGGTGGAGTTTTTAAGCAAAGAAAATGTGGGGAATTTAAACTTTTACTTATTGCTGAGGGAAAATTTACACAAAACTTCTTTCGAAAGTCACTAGATACTACGATACTATGTTCTAAAACCCAAATGTTATACTTTTTCTAAAACAATTGCAATCATGTCCACATTCTAGTGGACATTTTGAGAGGTACTTAGAAGTTCAGACAAAGAAATATGCGAGTGAGTTAAAATAAAAAGCTTTATCAATATTGTTGTGAAGGAAATACTCTACAAAGAGTATGTTGACGCGAGTTTATTTTGATATGTGTATTGTTTTGACCTTTTATCAAGAGGTTGGGGGATTAAGCAACAAGCCCTCTCTGAAGTTTAAAACGAGACGGTGTCATTTGTCTAAGTCTGTAAGTGAAACGAAACATACTGTGTTTTGTCAGAACTAAAATAACTTGTTTCAAAGGATTTTTCAAAATCTTTGAATAATAATAATAATAATAATCTATTTATTCTTCGTGTAAATGTCGATGCAGAAATCACATCATTTGTTGTCGGTTTTTCTTTTGGGTGAGTAACGAAGAAAAGGAACAGGACCAGAGTTTGATTCTCGTTCCATAAATCATGATCATTTTGTTCAACAGCTGCCTATTGTAAATTTAAATCATTTGAATTTGATCGAAGCGCATAAACAAAAGAATTAAAAACGAGAAAATAGAGTAACCTTTAATGTAGCCTTTAAATCTTTTTGATAAATTTTGCGAGACAACAGAGACGTTTCTCGAAAAAGTTCCGTTGGTGCTGTATCGTTTATGATGTATTCACACTGAGCGACCGCGAGAACGAGACCGAGACAGATAGCGAGACCAATTGAAATGGATTACATAGAATTCTATGAAGCAGTTCACACTGCAGCGAGACAATATCAGTGATGCCATTGGCTAAGATATTTAATTGGTCTCATTATCAGTCTCGGTGTCATCCAGTGTGATCACACCATAAGCCAGTGTGATTAAACCATAATGGTGTGTTCACACTGTCTGTCTCCGGGACACTGGAACCAGGACCAGAAAAAAGGGTTGTATGATATAATGCGGAACGTTTTACACAAGGCATTGTTTCCTATTGTGCTGGTTCCGGTCCCGGAGTGATGGCTCGTTCACACTGCACGGAACCGGAACTGGGACAGAGACAGGGAATGACAGGACTGGGACTGGGACCAGAAAATGGATATTAGAACCCACTGCTAAATTTCCTAGTCCCGGTCCCTGCCCCAGTCCCATGCAGTATGAACAGTTCTGCATAATATGTAGAAACCCATTCTTTCCAGTCCCGTTCCCTGTCTCGGTTCCGTGCAGTGTGAACGAGCCATAAGACAGTGTGATTCAACCATGAAAGCGAGTTTATACTGTACCTGTGGATATAAGTCGCTGCAAGCCTCCCTCGTCGTGGGGTCCTACGTGTCTCTTCTTCCGTCGTTTCTTCCTCACTTCCACCGTGCTATCCTCCATGTCCTCTCCACTCTTAGTATCCCATGCATTTCGCTCCCAGTCACTTTTTTTAGCTCTAGATTCAGAAGTCTTCCCTGTGCTAGCGGAACTAACATTAGCAGGTGGATTTGAATACTTCCTTGTGGTTTTCGATTCATTATTTGAGGTAGGGTTAATTTCCATTTTTGAAATTGGCGAGGATTTCTCAACTCGTAAATTATTAGTCCGAGATGTATTAAAAATAGTTGTGTACTTATCAGTCACTGACAAACTGGCATTTGCAGCTTTATTTGGCAAAGCGGATGGACTTTTATCTGCAATTCTATTTACATTGTCTCCAGAAACTTTGGTCCTGGACACCAATTTCGTGTTTAGAAGTTGTGAAAATTCTACATCTTTATTTCTACCTGTGCTATTTTGCTTCCTCCTATTCCTTTCTCTTTCACGAATTCTCTCAACTTTTTCCATGGTATTCTTCAGCTTCACTTTTATTTCTTCCAGTGACATTTGTTCTATGTAGTTATGGTGAGGTTGGATATGTGAACCATCTAAGCGTAAAGATCTAGTAATTTTGCGGTTTGTTTTCGAAGTTTTACTGAGGACATCATCCATTGTGATGGTAGCTCCGCGACGTCCTCGATGTCCGTAACCATAGTTACCAGTGACGTCATCATCGTCACCATATTTCCATCGCGACCAATCCCTAACAGGAACTCTCCTCTGATTTTCCTTCTGGGACGTTTGCAGTAAGTTTGATATTACTCTTCCAAGTGGATTTGTCCGTTCATTGTCATAGCTACCCACGTTGTGCTTGTTGCCGTAGCGACTATCACTTCTGGATGGGAAATACCTGCTATCATAGCGATTGTACTCGCTGTTGCCAGGCATGTAATTGCCGTTGTTAGGAAACAAGTATTTACCGTTGCCGTAGTTACTGTGGTCACGTTGTGGAGAAGAATGTGCATAACCAGAGTAATCTGGTTCGAACCGTTCCATTGATGGTCTTGACATGAACCTGGAAGAGTGGACTGACATTTTTGTAAGAAAGTTAACACAATGAAAAGTAATTTCACTGACCTCCTGGTAAAATTATGCCAGTTATTTCTGCTAAAACCTAATGGATGACAACGGGTAACGAAAATTATTCCGAGCAAAAATTTACAAATATCTGAGATTCTTCTGTAAATTGTTAAACCTGGGTGTTGTTAAACCTGGGTGTAGTTGCATATTTGTTAGCTCATCAAAACAGCATCAATAACGGATCATGCTACTTTAAACAAAGACGTCACAAAGAAAATAATTGGTATCTACCTCTCGCCATACTTATTTTCTGGTCCATCGGGCACAACTCTAATAGCTGGTTCTTCTTCTGACTCTGTACTTTGTTGGATGTAGTCGTCGGAATTACTATCTACATCCGACTTCTTTTGCTTATCTCCTTTCTAAAATAGAAGGAATAACAGGCTAAAAAACGCTACGTGTAAACACTCCTTTAGAGGGTGTCATTGAAATCAGATACTTCTGTTCTTCTTCTGAAGGTAATTATATGGCACAGCTGACCACCAAATCACACTGACATCTGCTTTGAAGGATCATTTAAATTTCTGGGGAGAACGGCCGTAAAATACAAACTCTTTTACAATTGAGAAACGTGTACACATAAGTAGAAATACCAATAAATTCCTCAATTAATACACTCACAAAAGCCAGAGGGTCTCATATAATATAGTGGCTCGGTAAAACAGATTGGACTCTATGACATAAACCATACCCTCCAGGCTCGCCGCACAGACGGTCGTGGGTTTGAGCCCCAAACATCCACCACTGCTTGTGGATACATCTGCAGGTATGTGGATCCAAAAGGCTCAGCTGCCATGTTGACCTCTATTCAGTCAGCAGGTGTCACACCAGAGGTGAATCTGAGGATCACGCAGGTGAGAAAGTATGCAAAAGGGATCCACCCTGGCTTTGAAACCCAGGGCAGATATCACCAGAAGTCCAAAGCAGGGGTATCAGTGGCCCCACGACAAGGACTTATGTCCTCCAAAAAACAAAAACAAAAAAAAACCATACCCTCCAGGCGTTTTTCTGATTCTCCACGTACTCCAGCCAGAACTCATACTGCTGCATGTGCTTCGGATGTTCCAGTAAGAACTCCCACGCAATGGCTGTCGTGTTTTCCCATTTACTGTGCTCAACTTCCTTCCGAGTCACTGAAAACGTAATTCATAATTTCTTTTATATCCCTAACGAAACTATAAATTTAAGTACTTCTAGAATTGGTTGTGTATGTGCTCAATCGGAATAAATGTCAAAAGCACAAGACAAGTTAATTTTCCGACCAAGGATCAAAAATGAATTTTCCTCCTACACATGGACCGACATCACAGAAATGATAATATCGCTTCTCGAACAGTAGAAACTACTAACTCTCTTGTACGTGGTCTTCATCTTTTATTAAGGCTGGTTTACACGTATCGTCTGCGTTTGATCTTTGATCTTTGCCGTGAAAATACAAACGTCAAGTGTAGACACCATCACTTGTTGTCATAGAACTCGACGCAAACGCAAATAGAGACTTTACGTGTAAACAAGGCTTTATTGCCAACATATTAGGTAATAGGACCCATTAATGTCCATTACTTTTAATATTCTTTCGTGCGGTATGCTCATTTTTACGGCCAGTGTATTCTTTACAGAAACTAGGAAACTGGAGTCCGTACGGGCTTTCTACCCCTATTATGGTCTGTTTACACTTAACGTCTGCGTTTGCGTCGACGTCAATATTTGCCTCAACTTTAACATTGTGTTAATGGTTATGCAAATGTTGATGCAGAGAATGGGTTGTGACATTTTCTGTTTGTGCATTTGCGTCACCATTCACTCAATACAAAACTTGTGGCAAACGTTGATGTTGACGCAAATGCAGACGTTAAGTGTAAACAGACCATTACCCTCTGGATCACACTACTACTGCAGAGATCAGGATCATCACGCAACAGAACGTTTGACCTGGAACCTCAAAAGTGGAAAAGTGAAAAAAACATGAAAAAAGTTGGATCGACCAGCTATTATACTATAGATACATGTCCTTAAGCTCCGTTTCCACTTAACAGATGTGTCTGCGTCAACATCTGCATTTGCATCAAGTTTTGTATTGATTGAATAGTGATGTAAACACACACGCAGAGAATAGATTCAAACCCATTCTCTGTGTGTGCATTTGCGTCACCATTAACACAATGTTATAGTTGACCCAAATGTTGACGTTGACGCAAACGTAGACGTTGAGTGTAAACAGACCATTACAATGAAAGTCCCACTGTACAGGGAATATATCTCACCCGAGTCATACACCAGTCCACCCGGCAGTCCGGTGTGCTGACTGTACGCATACTGCCGACTGTAACCGTCCGCTTTAAACCTCGACCTGCACACATCAGCTCGACTCTTCTCATGCACGTTGGCACCTAGAAAATGGAATGTCAGAACTATATCCACCACGGGTATTTGTTGATACTAAAAATATAAGAATCTGTGTGTCAGTATGCCTGTCTGTGTAGACCGTCTGTCCGAATGTCCTTAACAACACGATAGGAAACGAGAGGTTTTACGAGACGAAGAAGTGGGAGGCCCAAACTAGTAAGTGTTCTATTTTTACCGCCCGCGTACGTAGTACGACAGGAAGGTACTGTTTTCACAGGTGTCTGTTCACGGGGGGTGGAGATGGGGGTGGGGTGAGGGGCAAGTACCCCGGGGTACCCCTGCCCTCCAACCCCCCTCCCCCAGTGGCCAGGTCAGGATGGGGGGTACCCAGGTCAGCCCCCCCCCGGCCAGGTAAGGACGGGGGATACCCCAGGGTGTCTGCCTGTTCACAGGGGGGAGGGAGTACCCCCACCCCCTTCCCCTGGTGGCCAGGTCAGGATTTGCGGGGAGGGGGGATTACATTTCCATACACTCTGGGTTCTATTTTTAGGTCTATCGTTTAAATGTGAAATCTGAAAACCTACATTCTAACAGCATGTAACGATGGACAGAAAAAACAGTCCAAAACAGAGGCGTTAGTGTCCCTTCCACAAAAGAGGACTATTATCCAGCTTCAATAATAATATTTGAAATATATGGAAATTGTAATTACCTTTACGGAATCCGAATTGGCCTCCATCTCCCTCGTGGCCCACACAGTCCGCTATCCAGTACAGGAACAGATCGTTACCGCGTCCCTCAGCACTGAGCGTCAGTGGTGACGTCTGCGCTCCGACGCTGTCCCGAGGGTACGGGTCTAGCAATGGGCGTCCGTCCCTACCGTCCAGTATCGTCATCTTTGACAGTGCGGAAAAAAAATTGCTTTGATTTAACGAAACAGTTTCGGGTTCTCTGTTTAGTGTTTTGTCTTTTTGTGGCCCAAAAAAATCCAGGAATGTCCCGTTATGAACGCTATCATCAGTTATCATAAGTCTCATAAGTCAGCTCAAGTTTCTCTGTGTAATGATCCATTCACACTGTCAGAGATCCCAGACAGATACCGAGAACTAGTACACAGAAACCAGTGGGAATCTGCGTTGGCATCTGTCTCTGTGCCGTGTGAACACCTCCAGACAATTCTTTACAACCCATTTTTTATCTGTCTCGGTTTAGGTCTCGGTGTCGGGTTGTGTAAACAAACCATTAAGTGTTTTATCAGAGTTTCATCAGAATTTCCTACACAGATTAGTGCCTTCAGTGTTGTCTTCTTGAAAATTCAAAAATACACAATACAGTCTCCATCTTGCGGCCACTTCCAGAAAAGGTCGACATTCCTCTTCAAATGCCCCTTTATAATTCAGGAGCATTATTTTAGACGACACTCTCTGTTATACGGCCACATTTTTTTTTGCATACTTTCTAAATGTAAATCAGATGTGCTACTGTGTGTACTTTTTACTTACCACTGAATGATAATAGATGGGGAAACCTGGACCGTATTGCCATCGCACCATGAAATCTGGTACATCGTCATCATTGTAGTAGCCTGGAGCAGGAGTCCTGGAATTACAACAGTGTTGTAAAGTTATTCAAATTGTTCCAGCCATCAATCAACTGCACAATGAGGTCTACCCATACTTACCGAAATACTGCGGACCCCGACTTTTACATCAGTCTTTGAACAATAATTTTTGTCCATAAAAAGTGGGTAACGTTCAAGGGAATGACAAATACCGAGAAAGAAAGATGGCCGTCCAATTTATTGGAAGCTAAATGTATTTGCCAAAATACGTGTCTGTCATTGTAAAAGCTGTGTCTTGGTTTTTATAATCTCCTCAAATACACGTTTTGAAAACTTACGCATAAGTTTCTGATTGAGGGAACGAAGCATTCCACAGGATGTCGAAACTTTCTCCGTCGATTGCGACGACCGTTGAATTGAACGTTGAGAAGACGATGTCCCTGATTCCATCCCCAGTGAGATCAACCAGAACCGGCGGCGTCATCATCCCCTTGTGTGGGTCCGTGTACAGCGGCAAGGCCTGCAGCGTGGAAAAAATACGTCAGAATATGACGTCGCGACGTTGACGTTGGCTCATAAGACCACTCACAAAACAAAATGGTTGATTATCCACCTAATTGCTGGCTCGATAGAGTCAGCTTATTGACTATAAAGGGGGGCACGTAGTTTTCTGGGAAATGCCTTTGGCAGTTTTATGATAATAAGGCCTATTTTAAGCTGCATTCATTGGTGGGAATTTGTTTACACGAGAATGTTGTCATGACGTCTTTATCATTATCAGCCAGAATGTTTTCCCAAAACCCACGCACTACCTCATTGAATGAATATCTAAGTAAACGGCTGTCAAGTGCGTGAGTCTGCAGATAACGTTAACGGCAAAAAGTAAGTGCGCGTGCGATGAAGGATTTACCCTTGTTTGATAACAAAGATGTCATCCGAGGTTTGAAACAGAGGCATAATTGGCTCCACTATGGACTATTTTCTACACATTTTTGAAAAAAGATACTGGACAAATTTCTGGCCAAAAAAGCGAGAGAAAAAAACGTGGTTACGGTTAACATGGAAAATTGCCACAATGGCATCAGACAAAAAAGGTATCCCACGTCGAAAACATCAAACTGATCATTCATCCCACTCTGGTTTCACCGATACGGTAACCAGTGTTTACCTCAATATCCATTTTTAGCTCGTCCATGATTAAGCTCTGGTTACACTTAACGTCTGCGTTTGCGTCAATGTTTGCGTCAACTGTATAACATTGTGCTAATTGTGACACAAGCACACATGCATGGAATGCGTTTGGACCCATTCTCTGCGTCAACGTTTGCATCACCATTAACAGAATGTTAAAGTTGACACAAATGTTGACGTTGATGCAAACACAGACGTTAAGTGTAAACAGACCTTTAGTGGATTTGCTTTGCGGACTAATCAAATTGTTTTTTCACCACAAAAGAGAGAAAGGAGCTAATATTTGCACATAATTATTTTTACTTAGGTAATTCGTTTAATCAATTACAAAAAATAAATTCAGCTAATAAATAAATGACAAAATTAAAGTTTTCCTCATCAACTTTAAAAATTATATTCAAACTAACCTGGACATTGACTGTGCATCTCCTACAAGAATTTTACAACATCTAGAAAAATTAAACAAAGTTCATGTAACACAAGGTAGAATGGAATCAAATATTCAACACTTCAACAATATTACTCAGTTCATGCAATACTACAACTACAGTGTACATTTTCTGAAAATTATAATTTTGATAATGAAGCTTTAAAAGTTGTGCATAAAGATAGTGTTCTGTGTTAAAAACACAAAAACTTGGAACGAATTCCCAAAACAATTCAAAAATATTTTTGGGCAAATAAAGATTGTAAAATTCACAAAATCAGAACATTTTACAAACACACGTCTGATAAGAATATCTTTCATTAAAACAATTTTCATGTACGAAGTCCAAAATTCTGCTGTGAGCGAATATAACCGAAAACATAATATACTACTCAACACCATTTGATTCTGTATGATCATTTACCTTGTGCACGTCTCCCTTGTAGAGATCGTCCAGTGTGATCATGTACAGAGACCCACCGTGAGTTTCACCGCCTATGAAACGCAAAATTAAACGAAAAAAATACATCACTGTGACGAAAAACTACTCTTTATATGACTCTGGAGTTCAACCATTACATTAATACATTATCAGGTAAGACATCGTGCTCTCTAATTATCCTGTATTGAATTCCGCGCGCTTTCACGCAGCGCAGATTTTACGACATCACACTGGGGACGCTCGCTTTCGCTTCAATATAAATGAACATTTACAGTGCATTCACACAGAGCAAAGACGAACGAACGCGAAAGCGAAAAATTTCTTTGACCTTTGCTGCTTTGTTCTACTAACATGTCCGGAAGAGATGTTGCTAAGTGTAAACGAACCTTAGAAGGGTGATCAATGTAACTAAACATTTTAACAAGGATGTCAATTATTTTAATGAAAATAACTCGTAATAAATGGGACCAATGTGTTTAGTATGTTGTTCACACATACCGACACTGAATTTCAGCCCGTTAAATTTTAATTCAGCCCCTTAAAAGTTTTAACATTATGTCAATAGTGACGGTCACTTTGACGGGCAGAATGGATGTGGAACCCATTCTGCCTGCCAAAGTGCCTGTCACCATTAACACAATGTTAAACTTTAACGGGGCCGAATTTCGGGCTAAATTTCGTTGTCGGTACATGTGAACAAGGCTTCACATGTAATCTTAACTGGCCTGTACCAAACAGCACCACGGGTGTACCGTCGTTCATGTTGTAGATGACGGGTGAGTAGTAGGACTCTTTCTCGTCAGGCACCCACGACCACGACAATACTTCCCCGGTCCGACCACTGAAAAACGTGATCTTGCCGGCCAAACGTGTCTCTGATCCTGAAAATTAAAAACAGAATTTTTTTTAGCCATTTAAATTGTAAATGAAATTGATTCAGAGATACAAACCAAACAAGATTTGAACTGTCAATGGAATGTTGCATCGACACACAGTATAATGCAGCCACTTGGTTTTTCTGCCACATGAAGAGCTGGATATCTTGTCCCTTATCGTCGTTGGGGACATGAAGCCAGTACCTGGTTCTCCTGGCGAGTCCCATCCGTGAATGTGCAGTATGTCTGGAACCCCATCCTGGTTCCGATCAGATATGAACTATCCCTACCTGGTTCTCCTAGCGGGTCCCCTCCGTACATATTGAGTATGTCAGGAACCCTATCCTGGTTCCGATCTGGTATTAAACTGTCCCTACCTGGTTCTGCTAGCGGGTTCCCTCCGTGTATATTGAGTATGTCTGGAACTCCCTCCTGGTTCTCAAACGGTATGAAATGTCCCTATCTGGTTCTCCTAGCAGGTCCCCTCCGTGTATATATCAGGAACGCAATCCTGGTTCCGATCTGGTATTAAACTGTCCCTACCTGGTTCTTCTAGTGGGTCCCCTCCGTGTACATTCAGTATGTCAGGAACCCCATCCTGGTTCTCAAACGGTATGAACTGTCCCTACCTGGTTCTCCTAGCGGGTCCCCTCCGTGTATATTGAGTATGTCAGGAACCCCATCCTGGTTCCGATCTGCTATGAACTGTCCAGTGTACAGGTTCATTACGTCATTCTGTGTTGAATCGTTAAAATTCCACAGAAATCTTCCGTCTGCTCCACTCACCGCTTCAAACGTCTGCAAACACAACAAGGACAGATACAGTTAATTTTGCCTTGAATAATAACTGCTTTGCGCGGTCACCATACTTTTGTAGTCACTTCATAGACAGACTGACCGAACCGAGACCGAGACCGAGACCGATGGAATTGGGTACATAACCCCACGGCATCCGACACTGTCTCTGTCTCGGTGCAGTGGGAACACAATCCTGTGCAACCCATCACATATAGAGGAACCTGCTTCGTAAGGCCATATTAAACAAAAGATGCCACGTAAATCAAGAGGTTTAGTCCAAAAGAGGCGTCTTCAAAAAAACGTTTTACTGCACACATTAGCAGCTGCCGAACCAATATTAAAAAGAACGCGTGACTTAAACTTACCCCTGCTCTGCCACCACCTATACAATCATTCACTCCATCTCCACTGATATCAGCATTGCAGTTGATGGAAAAGATCTCATGAGCTGCATAATGTGACCATAACTCTTCACCTGTAATGTTTATGCAATTTTACGTACATGTTACTGTGTCAAGATTACAATTTTCAAACACAGCCAGCGGACTTAATAAACTAAAAGCACCTTAGTCGAAATTTATTTTTGAATCTCTGGGGTATTTACTGAAGAAAATGTGCTGTATGATTCTAACTTTTTTCAGATAGTTTCTTCATAATTCAAACAGCCTCAAATTTAAATTGATTTCTTGTCTCCTAGGAACGCATGTTTACCTGTCTTCCCATCCAGCGCCATTATGCCGCCTCCACAATGAGGTCGATTGTTAAAATAAATTTCACACACGACAGGATCTTCTTTCAATTTTTGTCCTCCTACAACATGAAACATATTTTTGCTTGAGGAACCTATCTAATTATCCCATTTTGGAGTGACTCCATTGTGATCCTTGAGAGCTGTGTCGCAAGCGTCATCGCAGTATTGATGCTGACGCTTGGTGCAAACGGCCCCTAATGACTTATTCAAACAGAACCTGTACGGGATCTGTACTGGGACCGGGATCATTTCGCTTACATGATATTATGTGGAAGTTTTCACACTGACAACTTCAACTATACGTGTACCTATACGTTGGCATTAGATCGGTCCCACTCTCAGGTCGCACACAAGCTTTGTCTCAATGTTAATGTAGTCTCAGAAAGACATTTAAACTCCTTGTACGTTGCACTTTTCTTTTAGTACTTGAAGCATGGAAATATTGCAGAAAAAAAACAGTGCATCGTTTACAATTCCCTCTTCAGTTTACATGTCCTTCGTCAAAACTGCCAAGATAACTCTAAATATTACAACTTCGCCTTGGTTTTTGTTTCTACCAAGCATGTAATGGTCTCGCACCTGTTCCAAATCCAAATATAACATCCAGAACTCCGTCCTTATTGACATCCATCATCCGGAATGCTGACTCTGTGATTAGTTTCGGTAATCCCTGCACCCACACATCTTCCACCGAGATCTACAGATATAGTTTTGCCAATGTCAAAAGAATTCAGAAACAAAAAAGTTCTCCTGCGTGACCGCAACAGGCTTACCGTCTGCGGCGTAACAGTACTCGCTCTCCTGTTCCTGTCTGGGTGGTACTCCCCGTCCTGACTGGGAGGTGGGGGTAACCCCCCCCCGTCCTGGTGTACCCCCTGTCCTGGCCAGGGGGGTATTCCCTGTCCCAACACGACTAGGGGGTACCCCTTCTCCCCACCCTATAGGACCTGGGACCAGAGACCAGGGGGTACTCCTCCCCATGGCACACGCTCAAAACGTTCAACTCAATTGCAAACAGTAGTTGTAGCACATGTATCCATTATTTTCGGTTGCCAAAAGCGGCACAGAAGCACAATAAAATTTAACAAGAGAATATGACTAAATCTTTTTAGCTCAGTTAGAGGACATATGATTGAACTTTCTGACTCCAAAAGAAGATGACTGCCTGATAAAATGACAAGGACAAGACACATGTTTTAAGTTGCATCACTTTATTACAGACTGACGTACCTCTGAACAACCGACTAATGTTGCATTAGAATCATCAAATCTGTGTTTGGAATGGATCTTTTCCAGCAGAAGGCTGTTTGCATAGGTGTTCACAAAGTAGACGACAATACACACAAAGGCTGCTAAACCTGAAAAAATGAAAAGAAGTTTCAAATTTATGATTGACACAGTGATACTCCGAACCGATCGAATGGTTGACAGACGTTGGTTTTGGTTTATAAACTAGTAACTTTAGCTGGTTTTTTTTTTTTTTTTTTTGAAAATTCATGTTCTGTCAGAAAATGTGCCTTTCGGGGATCCTGTATTTCAAAGCTGTTGTTTCTTCAAATTTAGCTGTCACGATGTAAAATACGTGTACGTTGTGATGAAACAGTTTTAAGGCCCATTCACACCGAGCGAAAGCGAAAGGAAAATTTTCTTTGATGTCTGTCGCTTTTTTGCTGGCCCTTTGATCTTTTTCGCCCTCACTTCCACTTTCGTTTGGCGTGAATAGGCCCTTACCAGAAATGAAGACAAAGGCGTACACTCCTCCCCATAGAATTCTCCTCCACTTGGACTTGGCGTTCAGACTGCTCACTCGTATCAGCGGCCGTTGTCTCGGTGGCATGAGTAGTTTTGTAGACTGATCACCAGACACGTCCTCCGCTTCCATCGGTTCACTGTCGGAGGTTCCGGATGAGAGGTCGTCGTCTGAACTCGTCTCGAAACGACGGAAATGTACGACACTATCATCCCGCTCGTCCTCCTACAAGATGAAATCATGTATTAAAGGCAACCTGCCTTTATGGTAACTTTGCCTATGAATTCATTTATATTTACACTTTTACGATATTTTTCCGTCATGAACAAATGTCTTTCGGGACCAAGTTAAAAGTGACAATACGAAGCAGTTCATTATCACTGAAACCTGTAAGGCCGATAACTTCCTTCGAATTTTTGCTGAATAATTCTAAATTAGCCATTTCAATATGCTCTCTGTGGGGGAGGGGGGCTTTTTTCAGGAAACTCTGCTACTAATCTTTGATCAGGAACTGATTATCTTGCCAGGCCACATACATGGTCTCATCACGCTTTGTAGAGTGTATAACAATAAAATGCGTCTTGGCAAACATAGCAAAGCTCTTTATTTACACCCCACGACACGTTTGCCTTTCAAGTCATTGGAAACGGACCTGGAACCCGTGCATAGCGCCGCTCGGGTTGAACAGATGAGGCTCATCCTGATCTACCGATCTGAACCGAACATCGTCAATCAGCGACACGATCTCCTGGATGTTGTTTGA
>JBCAUG010626017.1:0-28711 GCA_038406175.1 Haplosyllis leylae | reverse complement strand
TTAGTTCTGAACTAAAGGTTCATCGCTCTGTTCACTTGAAGATAAAAGCACATGTGTGCAATAGAGGCAATTGTAACCGGAGCTTTATGAACAATCCTGACCTTTTAAAACATGTACGAGAGCACGATGCTGCCCCCCTCTTCTGCAAGTCCTGCGACTACACTACGAAAAATCCCAGACTTCTGAAAAGCCATGAGATTGTTCACACTGACATTAAACCGTATGTATGTTCCTACTGCGGTGAGAGTTACAAATATCGGATGCAATTAAGTCGGCATAAGAACTCTTGTGAAAAAAGACCAGCAAGAAGCGATTCCCCCGTTTATTGAACAATTTAACTATTCACTAAAGGGTGTAACGATTCCGCTCGTTTAACGCTAAAGGGCGTAACATTGCTTATGTGTCTTTGTGTATCTTTTTTTCTTTTTAATTTATGTTACAAGATTATTAAGTACAAAATCGGCATTTGTCGGTGACCTTAAATCAATACCAAGAATGGTATAGTTACACGTTAAAAGTTAGATAAAGATCCAGGTCGCAAATGAAGCATGTTGATAATCTAAGGATGCATTGTTCTATTTTTACCGTTATATTGATAAAAAGAATGTCTATATAGAGTTTGGAAACAACAACCTGGATTTATTAAGTATTGTATTGTGTTCCACATTGCGTGTACATGTAAAGGTACCAACGTGTACACTGAATTGCGTTTATATTTCCTAGACATTAATGTTGAAGAAAAATGAAATTGTACATGAAAGGGCGTAACATCATTATAATTTTCATGGTTATAACGAAAGGGCGAAACTGTAAATATGTTGTCAGATAACTGACCTGTTTTTCTTTCTTGTTTTGTTGATTGTTAAACTCTAGGGTAACCAACATTTAACTGCAAATGTTCGGTCAATCTTGACACTGGTTATCCTTCTCTCTCATACGTAATAACAATTACGGGAGTTGATCATACATTGTGCGAAATGTACAAAAAAAATGAGAGAAAATAAATTATTATTACTATTATTATTATTATTCTCCACTCTCCCACCCACCCCCCCCCCCCGTTCCCGAAAGATACAGCAGCAGCAATGTTATATTCTTCAAATGTGTACAGATTTCCTGTCTCCAACTGAAGATATTCTCGATAAACGTTATTTTCTCCCCATGTGGGTATGGATTTTCTTCTCCCCCGCAGGAGATTTCTCTATCCTCCGAGCCTCTTGCCCCATATCAGCACCATCCCAACGGACTCAAGAACATCCCTCCGCCCACCACATCGCTCCAGAGACCATTAAACACTCTTGTGAAGGGATTAACCCTTGTAATGTGAACTGCTTTTTTAATCCACTTCTCCCATAAAAGATAAATGATGAAAGTGTATATGCAACGGTTTCAAGATACAGGGTTACGCAACAAGTAGTGTCAGAACTGACGTCCATGACATTCTGTCCCGAACAATCAGGGGTGTAATTATCAGGGGAGTATTTTTCACGCCATTCTGCCTTAGTGCAGTGAGAAGTAGTATATTTTACGACTGAGAATAGATTAGAGAGTTTTATTTTGTGAGAGGAATTTAGCAGAGATAACGAAAAGGAAGCATCTGGCAGCTTTCAGTTTGACATGTTTCCTGAAGAGTCTTACAGCAGCCTTAGTCTCGGATTTAGTGGATCTGGTACCAAGCTGGCATCTTCTGAATGCGAATCTTTATTTTGGAGGATTTATTTGCTTGAATTCTAAAGTCGGTGTCCATATCAAGGATGATGTTTCAAAAATTCACGATGCGAGCTCATCGCTTACCTTTCATTATCCTATCTTTGAGAAAATGTTTGTGGGTAAGGTTTGCATCTGCCGTGCTTGTCACCAAGTGATCGGCAGGTGTGGCACTAGAGTTGAAGCTGGGAATTCATCGTGGCAACAGTACACGCAAGTGAAGGGATCCACACTGACTTTGATGCCCGGGGCGTATTTCACCTAAACTCCCAAAAATAAGGGTGTCAGTGGCCTGCAAAACAGACTGATGTTCTCCAAATTTAGAAAGTCTTTCTTGATTTATGAAAATACGTTATCAGTGTGAAATCTGCAACCACTGGAATAGATCCCAACCGAGAATGGGACGGACAAGAAGCTGTAAATCGACATTAAAACGGTTTACAATTCCATAAAAGCCTTGAAGTAGTCACAAAACATCCCCTTGAAGTAGTCACTCGGCTAATGTGGGAACGTAATACCTCCATCTGTGTGCAGATTGTGGTTCTATAGCATGCCCCTCTTAAGGCATCTTTTACAGTGGACGATTAGCATTGCGAATCCGGCATCGCAAAGAAGTGGGTTTAATGTACTGATGTCAAAAATCAAGGAAATTGGAAATTGCGAAATGTACTCAAACTTTTCTTACTTTTATTGTTTTGGCATCAATGATGTTAAAAATGACGTTGCGTCCTTGACCCAATTGGTGGCCAATGAATGCAGCTTAAAGTAGGCCTGCTTATCATAAAACTGCCAAGGCCCTTAACATCTTATCATCCCAAGATGTTAAGAGTCCATCGACTCAACCAATAAGGTGACTCTAACGAGCCACCGAGAATGGACTAATTGACGCTTTGCAGTTTGCACTACCGCATACTCGTAATCGCTTAGTGTGAACGGACCCTTTCAACATCAGCATGTAACCTCCACAACAGGATGCCTTCAAACATGCCGGCTTCGTGCTTATGCTAAATCCTATAAATATTGGATTTTGTGATATTGTTACGAAACATGCTCCTTTTTTAAAAATTCAACTTTCTCGGTTCAAGCTGTGTGATGTCTCTTGTGTAATGTAAAGTGTGACAAAGACGTCATTTATTCGCGAGAGCGCTTCTTAACAATGCATCTAAGTTTTAAAACATCTGCTCCGTTTAATTTTTGAAAAGCGTAAGAATCGAATCAATGCCAGAAAAATGGAGGAAATTAAAAACGAAATTGCGCAACCATGACACTCGTGCAGTTACCAAGGAAACGTCAAAGCTTACATAAACTGGGTATTTATTCCGCAATACATGGGCTCAATGAAAAATAAACCATGGAAGAGATGAGACCTAAAGGAGCACACATGTCGGCTTCATGAGGTGTCACGAAGCAATTCCTTATTTAATTCATCACCCTGGCAACCAAAGCGACATTTTAAAACACCATGCGCCGTAAAACAGTGGGTAAACAAATTTCCTTGCTCGTGATGAATATTTGAAATACTTAACACTTAGTCATCTATTTCACCGACATAAAGAGCTTTTTTCTTTTTCTTTGAAAAAAAAGGTTACCGTAATTCTTAGTACAGTATTTGTCTTTTTTTTCGTAACTTAAAATCAGCTACAATCTGGCAGGAATTCATCAGTGAGTTACTGCGTAAAAGATACGTGTTTGTAATGTTAATTTTCGACATAAAATTGTTTTACAACATTTGGACTAATCATTGTCGTAATTATGGCATGAATTAATTAATTTCAAACACCCTTAAATCGGTCAAGTCCTGACAGATTCAGACAGAGTTGAATTCATGGTTAACTCAATTCTTTTACATTCGTGTTGGATACTTAAAGGACTTTAACGTTCAAATTTTCGTTGTTATTCGGATCGGTAAGGAAATGATTCACCCTTTGGTACTGAATCATTCGGGTGTCGTTGCACTGGTACTGCGGGACATCTGCTCAAAAGACTGGCCCTGTATCAAATATATACTGAAAGGAATCCCAGCCAGGCACAGCAAAATAAAAATCCTTCGTTGGTATTTTCCGAATTCTCCAACGGATACCATAGGATTTAAGAGTGTTTTGTTGGATACAGATATTATCCTCATTATACCCGTGGTACTTTTTGTACGGTGACAAATATATGTCAATATTTGGTCGATTGCGTTCTATCATTGCCATACAATTCTTTGGAAATCAATCCTTCTTCATGCAGGAGCTGTCTCGATAATTTCTTTCTTTTTGTTTTCAGAACAAAAATGGGCTGACACATTGATTGGTTACTAAGGGAGAAGCATCGCCATGGCAACGTTGTCGGACTCCCTGTGTGAAAACAAGAAAAACATAGTACACAACTGCGTTAACACCAAAAACAACAACTATGTGTTCCGAGAGAAGGACATACACATCAGCGTCGATTTAGTAGACGCTGCGAGGAAACAGTTGGTATTCCTACGCGAGGTGGATAAACATCCGGATCTGTACAGCGGTGAGTTGGTCCGGAAAGCAATCCGTCGCTATGAGCAACAATGGTTACCATTGGCAGCCGAACACAACGGCAAGGAAATTGCTCCACCACTAGACGTGCATTGGGTATGGCACGTTCATATGCTTGCACCTTACTACTACGAAAAGGATTGTTTAAGTTTAGTCAATTGTGTGCCAGACCACAAACTGTTGTCTGATAACTCCCGCCATGCGGCGATGGAACGTGCCAAGGTGATTTGGGAGGGGCGGTATCCGAGCGAACCCTTCCACGTCCCGCTGGACAGCGCCCCCTCCTCCCTTGGCGGCGGGGACTCTAACCAGAACCAGGGCACCGCCATCACTAGCAGCGCCATGTGCAACGGATACCACGAAACCTACCACCGCAGGAGCAAGTACGACATAGAGGCTGCCTCATCGCGGCAGAGGATGTTCTACTATCAGGTAACGTGTGCAAAATGTTATGTAATGCAGTGACCGATCCAGGATCCATTACACAGCATGCTCCTGCCCAGGAAGGTGGCGACCTATTTTTGGCCATTTTTCCTGCAAAACTGCTTGCAGTAAAAACAATTGGCCAAATTCCAATTCTACCAAGTAGTGACAATCCCATTATTGTCAAAAATGGTGGCAAGATGTCTAATGAAAATATTGTCCCTGGGGTAAATATTACCCTGAATTCGCCACTGATTGAGAATGATTTATTAATGTTGAAACATTGATCTATAAGTCACATTACACCAAATCGTACATTACCTTGGGAAGATTACATACTTATTGATAAACAGCTGTGATTTTTATCTGAACATCACATACAGAAGGTGCAACCACACCCAAGTTAAATTCACTAATGTGTCAATTTCCCCTTAACTAATTGGAAATCATAAAATCTACTATCAGGTAACGTCTGTACAAAGTTACGTTATGTAGTGACTGATCCAGAATCCATCATTACACAGCATGCTCCTTAAATTAAATCTTCTTAAATTTTCTAAAATCTTCTTAAATTTGGCAATAACATCAGAGCTTCAGAATTTGGACAAAATATATTTTATTTAATCACAATATGAGGTGAAGATAGGCCAAGCTTCCTTTAAGATTTTTAAATTTAACGTGGAAAGGTTGACTTTTCACAAAACTGTTTGTTATGCATTTTTTCCAGGTATCGTTACCACACTACAGAGACGGTTGGTTTCTCAAGAGTGCCATTCTCCGCTACAAGAAGTACCTATTCCTAAAGAAGACCAACCCAGACCTGTTCCTTGTTCCCTGCTATGATTTCGACTTGGTGTGGCATTCGCACCAGCTACATCCCCACTTATACAAACGCGACACGACAGCCGTGCTCGGTAAAATGTTCAACCATGATGATTCAGTGACGGACAGATCACCCGAAGCTAAGTTGACAATGTGCGACAACAAAACGAGGGATCTGTGGCGGAAGACGTTCAACGAAGATTTTGCACTGTGCGGCGCGATGTTTCGCGGCGACCCGCCCTTCGGGAAACTGCACAAAATCACGCACGATCAGGTGTTTGCCGTGTCCAGCAAGAAAGCGGAAGTGATGATCAGTAACTTGAAGATTGACAACCTGCCTCAGGATGATCAGAAATTCACACTGAAGGTGTCCCTGGCCGGGAGACAGCAGTCGGGTCAAACTCTGCTGAAACTGAAAGGCCCACAGAAAGAATGGGAAAACAATGGCAAAGGGATCACCAGGTTCACTTTTGATACGGGTCACCATTCCTTGTTACACTTTAACCTAGTTGACAAGAAAGGCTTCCTGTGCTTTGGTACCAATCATTCCTATGGAATACACAACTACCCATTTTCGCAGGTGGTGGAGAATACGCCCTCTGCTGGCCAAACTGTGTCACAAACGTTGCCTCTACTAGAGGGAGGCACAGGTCCGACCAATGGACTCAGCGTGGCCTTCACTGCTAACGTGGACCCTCCACAGAAGGGCCCCTGCATCCTGGTCCTACAAGCTGGCCCGTTCCAACCGTACACCATGCCTGAGAACGTGGAACAGCTGTGGGGACCCATACCACTACCGCGCCTGCCCGATGACGTCCCCAACACGTGTATTGTCGCCTCGCACAGGTAGGTAACAAATATCTTGATTTTAAACTGGGTATTTAATGACATCCATCTGCTTGAAGTTTTAGAATATTGCCTATGGTTTTTCGAATCCCTTGTCTTTGAAGTCCCGAATTGTTTTTCAATGTATTCATTACTCTCTGTTTCTGGGTAAAGGAAGCAAAAAATACAATGAAGAAATTGGTGTTCTGTAGATAAAAATATTTGAATACAAGAACACTTTTAGCTGTGTCAAATTTAACGTTGAAATGAACTCGATCAGATGTTTTATAATTATATGGTAGACGTCAATGTCCTAAATTCGTTGCAAAAATTAAAAGTTTTTAATGAATTTCAAACAGATGTTTCATAATTGTATGGTAGACGTCAATGTCCTGTTAGAACATGGAATACGAACTAAAGCGGAAAGAACGAGGAATAAGAAACTCTTGAATTACAAGAGCTAAACTTACCTTGCGATGCTCTCTTCTTTCCGAGGATTATGTACACCATACGTTACCTATAAAACGTCTGCAAGGACAAAGGAACAAATTATTTTCTTTCCATGCATAATGTATTAACCCAGTTTGCTCAGTTTCGTAAACACCTTTTTGTGACTGTAACGATTCTAAAGGTGAATGTACGATGTTTCAGTTCTCAGAGTTCAGTAGGCCTCAAGTGGAAATCAGCAGACGTTGCGACTCCTATTTTAATTGATTCCCTACCAGATGAAAGTTCTATCTCTTCTAAAAATGTAAACATTACACTGATTGACTCAATGACAAACTGGTAGTCAGTGCTAAGTAGAAAATGACCTTTGGAAAGAAAAACGTCGGGTGTCCACTGTGGTGGGATTACAATAAGAAACATGGATGCCTTCATTAAACTTAACACAGTGGATATTGCAACACTTGTCTCCCAGTCCGTGATGAGTTGATTTGCGGTCAGACAAATTGATTTTCAAATCACTTGCCTGGATGGATAAATTAAAATTTTGGTAAAAACAAGTTAATTTTTTATCCAGCCAAGTTCAATTTAGGTTTATTCTTGCAAATGAACAATTTGGTGTAAATTCTAACGTTAATTTTTTTCGCTTTTAACTATTCTCTTCCCAATATGAAAAAAATCAATGATCCGCATCTAGTGTTTTAACGAGACATGCTGATTATTGAACTATTTGTCTCAGTCAGTACGTACGCAGAGTTCAGCTCCGCAGGTGCAGCTGGGCTAATAAATTGCGCTTTCAAGATGATATAAGTACATTGCCTTTATGAGAAGATGGGCCTCAAAAGTGCTTCTACTTGGCACCAAGGATGGTGGTAAAACAAGCCCGACAGTGTAATGAAATTAAATTCATAAAGGGAAGACGAAACAACGGGTATTTTCAAGGTCTTTGACTGCAGGAGCTCAGAAAAGGCATCTGGTTAAGCGGCAGATATCATAAACCATGGAAAAGATCACCATGATCACATTTGTAAGTTTTGTTGAGCCTGCAGTCACGAATTTTGTCTTCTCTCATTCAAGTTAAAATTGGGGTTAAGAATTTTTTGATAAAGTCGAATGAGGTCCTGTTCAGATACAGTTATTTCCATTTTTCGGAGCTCGTTGAAACCAATATCAATTTTCGTGTGCATTAAGTCGCTTGTGCAGTGATTTTCACAATCACCTGCGTCAGTTGTGGAACGACTTGCTTTTTGTCTGGTCTGGTGGAAGCAATTGTTTGAGTTTTCACAAAAATTACCGAAATTGGCAATAACGGCATTTGCCTTGATAGCTCAGAGAGGAGAGCACCAGACCTGAATGGTTGAGGTCCCAGGTTCAATACTCACTTGGGTACCATTTTATTGCTGGACTTTTTGTTTTCAAGACGATACCATAGCTATTTGAATCGAGTAACATGTGTATCAAACATGTGTATCAAACGCTGTAAAAAACATAGTTACTCTCCCAATTTTGTGTACATTTTTGCGATTACTAATTTTGAGAATATCTACGCCATAATGAAATGTTATGCCAACAAAGACAGAAAAAAACTGACCTTCGCAAATGGGAACAGAAAATTGTTCCGCAGCTTAGTAGAACAAACAAGTGGTAGATCTGCCTATCTTCACTCCCATGTTATGGGATCCAGGTACGGCGCACTAACCTGACATTTGATAAGCCGAATATGCTGGCTATTGCCATACATTATTGCCTATCAATCATCTTAAGTAAACAAGTATTGCACAAGCACACAAATTGTGTTTGCTCACTTGACTGTTTGCATATCTACGGTGGGCGTACAAAATAGCACTTCTTAACACTTCATGGGTGGCGAATATCAAAATGGATGAATTGCATTTGGATTTGGATTGTGGAGATGGATAAAATAAAATAACCACTTCTTGATCTTAAGTTGTGGTATATTTGTTTTAATCCTGCTAATATCACAGTTGAGTTTTAATAGCAGTGTTAATTTTTGTTACCATCCCCGAATGTAGATTGGTAATAATTTCAGTCATGTCTGTCCTTGTGTCAGTGTATGTGTTCGGGCTATAACTTTTGAACCACTTGAAACAGGAACTTCATTTTTGATGTACAAAAATATATTAATATGTAGGTCAAGTTTGAGTACCAAGGTCCAGATTAGAGTAATATAATTTTAAGGTCATTCCAAAGACAAAGAAATCATTTTAGTCTAGATCTATGTTAAATGTTCTTGTAATCTTTGTAAAAAGCAGATTGTAAGCATTTGACTTAAAGGGGTTCCTGAAAATGGAAATAAGTGTGTTAAGTTAAAAAGGTGTATCAGTGTAACATAAAAATGAAAAGAAATGTTTAATGATGAATGAGAGACTGTTCAGGGAAAGTAGAACCTCAGTGAAATTCCTTCCCTGCGTTTGTTATTCTTTGTTCTCCAACAACAGTCGAAAAGCAGACTTCATGTGTGAGCTCACTTATCTCTCTGAATGTTGAATTATTAACAGGATAAAAACGGCAGCATATCCACTGAAAACATGACTCAAGGGACACGACGTGTGGTCATGTAGCCCAAAGCCCACAAAATGTCTGGCATTATGTTATATAATTTCTTTGCGTGCTTGATTAAATTCCTATGGATGTAGCATCTTTCATAGTTTAAGGCAAACATGATATTTGGCAGCCCAGCAAAGAAGACGGTAAGAAATTTATTAGAACTGTACTGCCTGCAGTATTGAGCACATGTTGTCCAAGGCGAAGGACCCGTGCAATACGCTTCGAGATATTCTAATGTAGAAAGCAGTCTTTTTGAAAATATAATTGGAGGACATAAGTCCTTTTAGTGGTTCCACTGATACCCTTATATTTGACTTCTGATGACATCTACCCTAGGTTTCAAAACTATGGTTGATCTCTCGCTTGCATACTTGATCACCTGCATGCAATGGATTCCTAAGATTGAACTCTGGTGCAACACCTGCTGACCTCTTGGTAGCCAGCATGGCAGCTCAGCCTTTTTGATCTACATACTTGCACATCATGTATCGACAAGCATTGGTGGGGGTCCAAACCCCTGACCAAGCATACTGCAGCACAATGCTCTTAACCGTTCAGCCACTTTGGCTCGGCAGAAAGCGGTCATCACTAAGTTTTGTCATAATAGAGTGAATAGAGTTCAAAGTGCAGGGTCGGTTAATTAGCCTTGCGTCAGGTGGTATTACTCCCAAAAAAAACTAGCAATGTGAAAGGGGTTGGTAAAACACGCTGTACATAAATGGCAAGAAATAGATGTTGTAATATTATGTTGAATCTTAGATTTAATCTTTAATCTTGTTTAATCTTAGTTATAAAGACATCAACTGTGAGAACAAACCTCACAGACAATGCATTACATTTCATATCGAGAAAGGTCACAACAAGCTAAACTCTGGGATGTCCAGTGACGCGCACTCTCCTACACCATGAACACATGCAGCTTAAAGTCAGCTACGCATTAGACATTGTAGACAACAGATTGGGAACACATTAATAAATTCTTAGGCATATTCTGGACTTTTCCTGAATCCAGTTCGGTTACAGCTTGATTTGTAAGTTCTTCAGCAGATGCAAGAAACGTTTGAACTGGTTGTAGGACGTTGACTCCTCACAATCTATGATGAATTTCCAGAGTTCATTAGTTTGAGGTAGAAATCTTGACTCCAACACCTGACTTAGTACTGAGTACTCAGTGATTGATGTGATTCTTTAAACCTTGACCTCCGTGAACAGCAGCTGCCGCGAATCTAACGTACCGAACCCGAAACCTGACCTCCAGCGTGACCCTCGTGTAAGGTATATGGGTGATCGGGCGGAACCGTTATAAAGGTCTGTTTACACTGACCGAATCCAAAAGTGAAAGCGACAACGCTTCAAAACAGGGACAAATATTCTTGACTCATTTTAGACTAATAAATAGCGATTTCAGTAGCGTAGAAGGGTTTTATTTCAGTCGAAATCGTCATGTGTCTTATGATCTCTACACACTGAACAAAAGCGAATTTAGTCTGACGAATTCAACATAAACGCATAAAAACCTGAAGACGAGAAACTGTTCAGCACCAAAATTATCGAAAAATGCGTCGCTCTGTAATTAGCGAATAAGCTTTGTTGTCCCGCGCAGTGTTGTGGGTTTTGATAGATTTATTAAAGTGTAATTGTATAGGATTACTCATTTCTAGCTATGTACCAAAACCGTTTTTTTATTGTTTATTTTCTCTTTATGTGAGTATACCCCAATGGGTTCAATTTCTTCCTTGTAACTTTCATTTTCGGTTCGGATTTTCTTCGCAGTAATATTTCCCTGTCGATAAATTTGATCAGCATCTAAATGTTCCTTTGTCAATAGGAGATTTTCTTTGTCTGAGCAGTTCATAAATATTGCACTTATGGGTGCTCAAGCTCATGTCCCTGAGGAACTTTCATTTGGTACTGGAAAATAAATCTTTGTGTTAAACCACGATTTTTCTGGGAATGCCAATAAAAGAGATTGACAAAATATTCTTAGACTTACAGGGTTAGAATCTGGGCTGGAAAAATCCCTTCAAATTTTCTGGTCGCATTTCTCTTGAACTACATTGTGACAAGAAATTTGGTTTCTATAGGAAGAAGCACTAATATATCGCGACACTTTTGCGAAGCATAGAATTTGACAGGAATCCGTAGACCTTGGTTTTGGCTTGTACTTTGTATCACTTTCGAGATTATATTTAACGTTTCTAACTAACTACTATTCCCTCTCATGCTTTTGTAGTCGATGACGGCACGCTTGCCACAGGCAAGAAAAAATGTAAGAAAATAGTCCTCAATAAAGTTTACCAGTGGCGGATCCAGGATTTCCCAGACGGGGGGCACCAACCTCCAAGGTGGGGGCGCCAACCTATTATTTGGCCAAATTTTCCCCGAAAACTGCATAAAAATGAAAGAATTTGGACCGAGGGAGGACATGTCCCTGACGCCCCACCCTTAGATCCGCCAATGTTTACAGATTCATTAGTAGAATCAAGGACTGAAAGCTGGAAAATGATTTATATCTAATATGAGGAATATTTATGATACTTTGACACTTTACAACGCAAGTCAGTAATTTAATTGGTTTGCGAAAATTTGCCAATATGGATATAAAATAGGTTTCCGGTAGTTGTAAGACTTCATTTATTTAACGTTGCACTGCTTTACCAATTTGATAAATTGCCTTCGAGCTGCTGTGAATTTCCAAGATTCCATGGTATTTCTGTAACATATGCTTAGCACGAATATTTGCTTAGAAAACACAAATGATCTCTCAGCATGGCAACGCAAACAAGTAGCGGGTTTGTTGATATCAAGGGAAACGTGACATTTAGATCAGAAATGGGAATAATAAGGAAAAGATAAAATTTGCGAAAGCCCATCTGAGCTCGCGAAGGTTTTTCGTCTCAAACATATTTGTTTGCCTCTGAGGCTGTGTTAGCAAATGCCAACATCTGTTAATAAGACATCACTTAAAAGTGTATTAGTTCTGAACAGCCAAGTCTAAAGTGGTCAACGAAAAGATGGCTTGTTAATTTTCATCCATTGCTTAGTGATTCTGAAATGTTAAAGTTTTTGTTTCCTAAAGAGAGTGTTCGAAAAGTTTCACATGTCCGGTAGTTAGTAATTTTGTGGTGGATTTTACACTGACAAAATGTGATTGATGAGAAGAAGAATTCTTCACTCATTAGACAAATGCTAACTTAATCCTGTATCGTAAACTGGTAAGTAACCTTAAGAATGTGTATTGTTGATTTTCTTTTGCATTACTAGCAGTCATCACCAAACATGGCCGCCCAGTTAGCCTTTGTTGTGCCAAGCATTGTTAAGGTGTTAATGAACAAAATAGCATTGTGAATTAGTATCCGTGTAAATGATTGGATATGCCAAAGTGCAATAATTTCTAGTAATGTTATCCTCTTCACGTCTTTGCTCGGTGTATTTCTGGAAACGTTTTGACCTTTTGAAAATCAAGATTTTACAAAACAACATTATTCTTGAGTTGAATCAAACTACTTATTCCAGCAGTTTACCTTCTAGGAACATATTCAAATTCATACAAAGGAGCGACATCGTATAACCTTATCACCTAGAATACCAACTCCTTACCAAAAAATAATGTGCGAAAAAGATCAATATCTCTGTTTCCATAGTACTTTCACCAGCAAATCCTTACAATGCCAATTTATGTAAAGTAATACCAATCCACAGGGTAGAAAAACAACAACTTATAAGCTTCAGTACGTTAAGATAAGCAAACATATGTCGTGTACTAATAGCCACTGATAGTTGAGGAATTCATCCCTTTCCTTTAGTTCACATACATTGAATTAGCAGAGAAAATGTGCAATGCAGCCGTTTATGGAATATAGTGTTAATTCGTGCTTAGACTGTGTAACAGAGTTGCAGCATGTCCTTCCGTGTCTGCTTTGTCATGTTTGTGGAGGCTATACCGAAATTGGTGGTGCTAACTTTAAGTG
This sequence comes from Haplosyllis leylae, assembly GCA_038406175.1. Classification (NCBI taxonomy): domain Eukaryota; kingdom Metazoa; phylum Annelida; class Polychaeta; order Phyllodocida; family Syllidae; genus Haplosyllis; species Haplosyllis leylae. The sequence continues at coordinate 15,438 of JBCAUG010626017.1, read as the reverse complement.
TTCATTGTGAACTTAACGTCTCAGAATACGGGTGCGTAGAATTCCTATTGATCTTCTGTTAATATTTTGATACTATATATTCGTAGAATAATTGAAGAAATTTTATTTCTCATGCATCTTTGCACTGTGCGTAAATCAGTCTTTGATATTGATTTTTTAATATTTTGTTCGTTGAAACTTAATTAACTCAACGTCCTTTAAATGAGAGAAATTGACACAGAACGTGTTTCTAATTTCTTGCTATCATCCTTGTAAAGTGTTCATCCTGGAAATGAAATGGTGTTTTCAAATCCCAGGATTAGATTCAATTATTAATTGTTCCACATGTTACCAAGACTACGGATTGGTACCTCGTAGAACTGAATTGTTCATAAAAGATGATGTAAATCACATGTTCAGGAATGGCCAGAATTGTGGATGTAAAAGAGTTAGCTCCAAAGTTGTCCGTCAAGAGGTCAATAGGTGTCCCACCAGAGGTGAATCTGAGGAATCCATTGCACGCAGGTGACAAAGCACACAAGTGAAGATCCACTCTAACTTGAAAAACCCTGAGCAGACTTCACCGGAAGTCCAAAACAGTAGTAGAAAGAGAACTGAAGTCCTTCAAAAATATATTGAAAAAAAGGAGAAGAGAATGGCTGTAGGAAGTTTAAAAAAGTAAAATTACACCCAAATACAGACGGTTATATCACTTCCTGTGTCCTTGGTGGAGGATTTGAACGGCTCTTTGTATTGGTCAAGGTTGACAAGGCTAACAGGGGATTGAGGAAGTTCTAATTACGAAACCTTTGCTTATTTCGTCTCTTTTTTAATCTCGTCTGGTCTCATTTGGTAATGTGCTTCAGACGTACGTGTTGAGAACTACGTCAATCAAGTGTAAGGTGCGCGTTCTGCGTACCTCTCTGCGAGTATAAGAGAGTAACTCTTAGGTTGGTTTAAGTGCATTTATTCTACTCTGGCCCTACTAGCGGTGCGCTCTATATACGGGTGTATGTTGGGCCGCTATAGGCCGGTCTGGCCCGGGTGGCGGAGCCCTCCCTGTGCGTGCTTAGGCACGTGTGGTACCCTGCACAAGAGAGACGATACTTTCTTCATCTTCTTGAAGGATGTTCCCAGCTGATTCTTAGCATTGAAGAGACACACGGTTTTCTGCCCTTTTAATGCTTCAGCTAGCCTACTGTAGCTAAAAACCGGAAATTATGACTGGTGCTGTGATAATGAGCGAATGGAATTTGCGCAGTTAGGGTCTTTTATCTGTTTGAAATAAATTTCTAAGCAAATTATCCATAACAGGGGATCTGTGAAAAAAGAATTTCACTGGTGAAGAGAGACACATAATTTTAAACGAATATGCCGCCACTCAGATCCACTCTGACTTCTAAATTCATTTCTCACAAATAGGCATCACCGGAAATGCAAACACACATGAAGTCCAGAACACCGGATCCGTATCCTCTCCACAAAAATCTTTTTGAAATATTTGAAAAGCATTCTCAATATACTACTTGTTACCCTTTCAGGTTATTTAACCACGCACAACAACTCAAGTTCACGGTACGCGTCATCCACTCCATCCCGCTCATGATGTCCGCCGTGCAGGTGTATTTCGCCGACAAGATGGCGGCAGTGTCGCACCTGATCGGGACGGACCAATTACCCGCTCACACGCAGGTAAGTCAGGTATGCAAATCAACGCTTCTCATACTAATCTAATTCTTAGCCGTTTAGTTTCGAATTAATCAGTGGCGAATCTAGAACGTATTATGTACTTAGACTTAAAGCAAACTAGACGTATGATGGCCTCTCGACACACCCGTGGTATTGGTGAAACAGATATTGCCAGTAACGGAAAGATCCGGTTTTTAATAATACGTGATAATGCATTTTCCAATGGCACTTGGATAAAAGAGCGCAATGACGGAATGAACCTTACATTGGTACTATACTTTGAAGCCAAACTGTCTTTAAGAGGAAGCAAAATCTTCTAATTTCATTCCCAATAAAGAAATTCTCTACTTCCGAGTTATTTCGAGAAATAAAAATAAACCGAGCCCTGCCAGAAAAGACAACAGTAATCTGCTCTATATCCCGAGGTAAAGAAAACACAATTGAAAAACCGTTTGATCAGAAATTAATTCCAATTGACAATAAGTCATTTTGATGAATAACATTATCGGGTTGTTTTGGAACTTGAACACGTAAGGGCTCAGTTCCGCCGCTGGGTTTTTCAAGCTTTCAGACTGCCGCAATCAGAGTCCGTAATGCATTCTGGATTGGTCATTGGTTTGAGGGCCTCGGGGGGTTTGTCAGATAAATATTTTTCATCCATTTTCGTATTCTGGGAAGACTGCCATGGGACCAGTAGCGGTAGAAGGGGCAAGAAATATGAAATCTGTTTGGCCCATTTCGGCAACCACCGAGGGGGGTCCGCTTTCGTCCCTTTTGTTCTCTTCGCTCCTTTGCTGTTTTACTCACCGATCTCAGAATGTTTACTGAAGTGCGTCACAACTTTAAGACTCTGGATATCTTTTTAAATGTTTCATAAAAACATGATTCCATTAATTTGTTTGTACAAAGTCTGACATGCCTTCATAAAAACTGGTTCATAAAATGATGCAATTGTAAAAACATCGATGCGTTTGAAGATAGATGTAGCTGCAGTTTTATCACAGTCTAGTGCGTTCTTTTGATCTTGGCGTGGCTTAAATATTAGGTAGATTAAATTAGATTACAGCTTAGTGCAAAATGATGCTGGAAATATCTCGAGTTTTTTTTCTTGTATTTTTTGCGGATAAAAGTTTGGCTTTCAAATTAAAAATGTAGAATATCAGTTATGTAAGTCATTTACTGAATATTTTCGTTGCCACGACATTTAAGCAAAAATGTAGTTTTTCTGAAATCTGTGTAAATTGTCAGAGAATTTAAAACGTAGAAACTAATTGGAGTATGCCTTATTTTGAACATATGTCATCATGTGGCATATGCCCATTGTAGGTGAAGACACAGGACTGCGTGGCCGTGGATATCAACAAGGGAGAGAGATGCATGCTGCTAAAGGATTACTATGGAGACTGGGGCATATGCCTTGGATTGTGGGAAGGATACAAGAGAGGAATACCCGGCAAACCTGGTGAGTACATTTCTACTTCAAACTTCAACTTCATTATTCTCTCAGAAGTGTGCGGCAGAGCATCCAGAAATTGGGCACAGTTGGGTCAAAAACATGAAATCTTGAAAGCAGCTTCTAGTCTTCTTTTATCTTGACCTATGTTTTTACAAGAACGAAAACGAGGCTTTGGCTCCTTCTGGATCCGGTGTCGCCATCAAAAAATTTTAGTCACAGAAGAGAATTTGAAAACAATAGTTGTGAATGAAATGAAAGAAAGTATTACCGTAGAGGTCGTTTGTCATTGTAAGGATATTTTGGTGTAAGATGCAGTTGCCATGAACTACAATCTATCTGTGTGTCACATTGAAATGAACTGTTACATTATATTGATTCACATATCGAGTAGAAAAAGGAAAACCTTGCACTCAGTTGAAAAAATCAACAGACTGGGTCTGAAAGGGGAAAACCTTCCAAAGATAAATGAGTACTTAACAGATTGTAGGTAAAGCTATGGACAAGTGTAGCCATGCGTAGAGTCGTTTAATCGCCAGTAAAACATTCAATGATTGAACCGGGAGCAGTTATCATTAATCAACCATTCCGATTTAGAGTGAGTTAACACTGACCGAGAACGAGACCGAGACCGATGGAATTGGTTGCGGAACCCAATGGCGCCGGCCACTGTCGCGGCCTCTGTCTCGGTCTCTACACAGTGTGTACTGTTCTGCGCATCACCATAGAACCCAATTCCATCTCTGTCTCAATCTAGGTCTCGGTATCGGTCTCGGTCTAGGTCTCGGTATCTGTCTCTGTTGGCATAAACACACCCGATTCAAGTTATATGATATAATTCTCTGGTCGTTGTCCCCAAAACGTGCCAACCACCACTTTCCTTACTGATTTCACACAGGCTTCATGAAAAGATTTTGATGTCGGCCTTTTGCTGATTGGCTCAAAAAGAAATGATATGGAAAACCTCTTCCGTAGAGTTCCAAATAAGTTCTAGTCACAATAATAAGTGTGACAGTGTCCAACCAAGGTGCACGTTTGCATTTGGCTTCCTACTAAACCTCACTATGAGGAAGAAGCCATTCGTACACGTCTGGGAACTCCAGAATCAATCACTGGTGGGTCAAAACCTGGAACATCTGACAAAATAAATATTCTTCTTACCAAATCGTATTACTCAGAAAGGATTTTTTTCTGTGTCCAAAAATAAGTTGCATTGAATAGATTTCGTCAAGTAGGTCATAATGTTAATTGATCTGGGGCAGAGGATCGTGGTAGTAACGGTGTCAAGTTATTCATCAATGACTTAGATAAGCATGTCAACAACACCTCAGGTGATTGCTATGTGCACCCAAATAGCACGAATGAGATGAATTGACCGTGTTCCACTAATTTCAATGAGATCCTCAGGCTTTGAGGGCAATCCCGAAATTACTCTTTTCAGCTCACTTGATTTTAACATGTCTCACTACCCAATCTAATTTGAAGGTTTCTGGGGTAAAAGCAATTCAAAATCTATGGTATTCCATTTTGTCAATGAATTTGACCAAAGCCCAGCGGTGTGAGTCTTCAAAAGACCTGTATCTTTTGCGTTACTGGGTCCAAGGAGAGGTACTCTAGAAACTCTCAACCCCTGAGGTTTCTGCACTGCCATGAGGATCTCAGAGACTTCTAAAGGTTGGATTCCTCCACCTTTGAAATATCTTGATAGGGAGACGAGACATGTTTTGGTTCCTTAAATATCCTGCAAACCAAACCCAAAGTTATAATATTCCAATAACCGGACACTTCAATGTAGGAAGATCCTGTCACTGTGTAAATGAATCCCTTTTGGCAAATCAGTTTCTGCTCCAATGATTACTAAAATAAGTTAATCTCATTTCTGCGTGTATACATGGAATTATATTCATACCACTTCACATGTTCATTATAACCGATGGCTATTTACGGAGTGATCACTGACAGTCAGGGTCACTGAATGTTAAATGCGTGATTGTACTGCGATCCAAAGAATATCAATAGACTATTTTCAGATACGTGGGACTCAGTTAAAAAGGCCAAATGTCAAGTGATTTTTCCGCTTGGTGAAGGAAAATCGTTTTATTGCATGATTAATGTTGTTTTGCTCAATCATCAAAATAAGCCTTTCTTGGAAAAAGTAGCTCCTTTCTTCATCGATTTACCTTGCTCGATTTTCCAATCGATTTAGAAGAAACAATTTTTATTAGGTTTGAACGACGTACTACAACTCCTGGTTGTGGGCAAAATCAAAGATTGACAATACTTTGGTCTAATCAGCCTTTTCAACGAAATAAAAAGTTCACCTTTTCAAACTGGCAAGCGGAGAAACAGTATGGGTTGCGCCTAGCGAACAAGTTCCATCTTATGGCTTTTTCACACTACACGGGAACGCGTCCAGGACTGGGACAGGGAACTGGACCAGCACAATAGGAAACAACGCATGCTAGTTCCTTTCCATGGCTCAGAACAATGTGAACCCGTGCAGTGTGAATAAGTCATAAATCTGTTCACCAAAACAACTCGCAGTGTACGCTAACTGATCTAACTAACCCATTCATGTAATTGTAAAAAAAAGTTATCTTTTTTTTGAAACCATATTCATGAATTTCACAGATGTCGTCCTTGCATTGAAAACTTGTTGTTTTTTATAAAGGCTGACAATTTGGTATATGAATTTGTAGTCCTATTTAGGATTTGCTAAGGGAAATACCAACAACCTGTTGAATACCATTGCGAAATGAAGCAGGCGTAGAACTGTGAGGTGAATCTCTTTCAAAGCAGTGATGCTGGATGAGATGTTAGTCCTCTGGTTTTAGCACAACTCTTTGCTGCCCTATGCTGTGTTGGAAACGGAAGATGCCCTATATGTTTGAACCGTGTTGGGAGTTTTTCACAGAAAGACATAGCATTTGTATGGTAATGCAATTGATCATGCTGTTCGTTTTGCAAATAGTTTGAAAGACATTTAATTCAATGCACTGAATAGCATTTAAGCCCAAATGCCACTTGCAGTACTTTCTGCGGCAAACGACGAAGTCTACGGCTTGCTTATAAAATTGTCGAAGATGTCAGTTGAAACGTCAATATATCCCCTCATTGGACTCAACCTACTTAAAGTAGACTGTGAAACTCACAGCCATATGGTGTTTTCACTTGCAACTGAAACATTCAAAAGAACTTTATTCACAGAGAGGCCAATTAAATTAGTTGTCACAGAAACCATGCAGTTCTGATGAATGGATTGACGATTAGCGTGAGGCTAATTGGATTCACAGAAATTCTTTTCTTTTCTTCAGTCTATTCAGGGGCTCCACACGATATTACAAAAATCCCCTGTAGAAATCATGTGAAATCTGCCGCAGTCATGATACGGCAATGATGTGAACACAACATCTTCTGAAGCGCCTGCTCACGACAGCCTTCCTTGCACTAGTGTTAAATCTTAAAGGGGAATTCCTGTTGAATAACACGACATGTTGAAGCATCTGAGACGGATTTCTTCCTGAGTCTGACACGTAGCCTTCCACTTAGTGCGATGTCGTTTTAAAGGGGCCCGAGGTCACAGGTGCCCTGGGAAGAATACCTCTTTGTTCCCTATGTTAACAAAATCACACACACGAGGAAGTGAAGGGAATATCAGTTTCTGTCCTGAATTGAACAAAGCAGACGATCCTCTATCTACTGTGAATGAAATCCATGCAATTATATGCAATGGCAGTGGCGGATCTAGGATTTCCCAGACGGGGGGGGCGCCAAACCCCAAGGTGGGGGCGCCAACCTATTATTTTCCCAAAGTGTTACCAAAAACTGCATGAAAATGAAAGAAATTGGCCCAGAGGGGAGGGCGGCGTCTCTAGCGCCCCCTTTAGATCCACCACTGAATGGGGCTCATCCTAGCACAGCGTGGACGACGTTAGCACTCTCAAAAATGATAATGGAGTCTTCACTTCCCGTTTTTCTTGTGTTTCAGTTTGCCATTACCTCTCTAGACAGGATATATTTAGCAATGGAAACTCCGCGTTGCTCTGTATTTAACTCATAATTTGAACCATCTTTTGTTACAATTTAAGAAATAAGTAAAACTTCGTTGCGCCCTTACTTCTTTGTGGGTTCGTGTCACCAAGGCCATGGTAACATTCAGCACTGAGTTCCGCTCTGGGATCCTGTGCTGTCGGTAAAGACGAACGGAAAAACACACAAGACATTTTCTATATTTTTAGTATTGATTGATGCTGTCTGTGCGATCAACACCAATATAATCCGATCAGATTAGTAGACAAGGACAGCACACGCTGAACAGAGTGAACTTCCACCCATTCCAGTCTTCTCTAAACTACAGGGAATCAGTGTTATACGTATAATTTTTTCGTACTTTATGTTGGTGTCACAACACTTAAACTTGTATTTGCCATTTTTACACCTTGAAAATAAGCTCAGGATGAAACCAAATCCCACAACTGAAAAGGATGATATCAGCAGAGAATCTAACAGTCGGTGCATATTTGCATTGTTGTATCAAATGAAATCGTGTCTAGAATATGTCATCATGACATCAATTGCAGCCTTTACATAAATGTGTTTAAATCAATATTCACAAGTCTTAGTAAAAATATGATTACAACCTCTGGTCACATTTTAATTAAGTTTGAAACATAAGCTAAAATCCAGGCAGTTTGTAGTAGTTGGAAATATACGAACAACTTATTACCATTCCGGAAAGTTTCATATGAAAGCAAAGCCGGTTTTGACCATGAGTCAGCCGTTCCACATGCTATTTATTGCAGATTTGTCTGTAGATTACGCATAGATGTGTTAGATAGAGATGTTAGATATGGATCTATGATGTTTGATGTACTCCACAAAATGTCAACTTTATTGCTATTATTATTTATTTATTGCGCATAATATATCTATTTAGCTTAGGAATTGAACTAGGGGAGGGGGTGAACACAGGTTGGCACTTTTATGACAAGTATGCCTGTACAATAATCAAAAAATTAAAAGATTGGATAAACAGTTGACCATTTCTGTACACAAAACTTTGCCCTTCTCACGAAGACCTGTTGCCAAGACGTTGCCTGCGTTATTACGTGAATATAACTGTATCGCATTTTTGTGTAATGTTAATCGAATTCAATGTTCTCTTCTTCTGCCAAAGTAATTTTGCCTTTTGTATGTGTGTGCTTGAATTGATAATTGACTTGGAGATAACTTTTAGTGAAATGAAGTTGAAAATTGTGTGATGCCGACAAACTTACGTCATTACGTGTTCTGCAGTGAGCCAGCATGTGAAGTCGCCTTGACGACGTTGTGTCTATTTGGAATCGTTGCTTTGTGCGGTGATGGCCATTTACTGGGATGTCGTTCAATGATCCGGACGAGTCATCGTTCAGATTTAACGTTATAGACTGGAATACCTCGGAGGGTCACATTCCAGTGAGTATTAATTGCGGTCAAAATGTGCATAGTTTCCTCTTGTCGTGGGTCGAATAACCGGGAGACAGAAATATTCAGCAAACAAAAGGAAACAATGATAGCAATGTCCATTATTCACGGGTGACAAAAATTGGGGCAGTACCAATTTCAAGCATTTTATGCATAATTTCGAACGTATCGATTTGACATTTGAAATGCATTGAATTTTCAAGGAAATTCTTCCATTGTACAATCGAGGACAACGGCTGTTCTGAAGAATTGTGTACTAATACGGAATGTTTGCCACATTTTATGAGGATTTATGCGATGTTGTCATAAGAAAATGAAGGATTTGAAAAATATATGAATCGTGAATAATTTGGCCATAAAATTACCAAAGGTACACAAAGCAAATTAGCAACGGCAAAAATGTTCCTCATGAAAGATATTTTCCTTACAAATATTACGTACAGTTAACAAATGCTCAATCCCAAAATACTGAGTGGTAATGGTGAATTTTTCCCTTTATTGTTGGATTAAAGGAGACTAATTTGTAGTAATACGATTATACAGCAGACAGCGAGATAAATCGGATTAATTCGCTGAGTAACTAATCTTCTCTGTTTTGGGCTGAAGCCTAAAATACCTCCGAGAGTTATCTACGTGAACTAAATCATCAAGGATTTTTATTCCTTTTGCAGATATGACTTTCTTCTGAGAAATTTCAAAGGAGTTTCACACTAAATGAAAATTTAGTTTAGAAAAGTCAAAAATATTCAATCTCTGAGTGCAGTCGCAAAATATTTACACAATTGGTTGCTCTTAAGTTTTTGGAAATCTAAAAACGCTAAATTTAAACTATGACAAAACATTGTCCTTGAAGTTTACAGAACGTTCGCTTCCTAAGCCCTCGACCATCAATTCAATAACTATTGACTATTTTATTTTCACAAACGATACTAACCAGTCAATAAGTTCTCCTGTGTTTCACAGTTGACGTTACAAAGTCACCATGGATTTCTATTATATGTGACAAATTACGACCAGTTCATTTCCTGTCCTGAATTCTTTTGAAAGATGTGAAGAGACAGACCGGTGGCTCTTTGCGAAACTTGACATCATTGTTCAACACGGCAAATATGCATCAAAAGCCGAATGCACACAAAGCTGGGTACACAAATAAAACAACTCAGTAAGAGAAAGAGGAAACGTTCATATTTGATGTGGCTTTTTCCTTCGATTTATTTTCTCTTTGTGATATCAAAGTTCATGGTGGTGGGCGTACCACTTGTACGTGTCTATTTGCAATGTAGACGGCATGAAAATATATTTCTGCCATATTTACCTTTACAAAAGAGACATTTCTGAAGAGTATATATTGAGTTATATAACAGAGTGATATTAGTCAGACACAGCTCCTGTGTATTTCCACTCTAGACGCGTAACAGATTGCTTGCGGGGCAATTTCCTCTTTTACGCAGTTTGAATGTCAGTGCACAAAAGAGAGGCTTTGACAAGATGGTCTCAGTGTATCTCCGTACTTTTTGAGGTAAGTAAATAGGAAACGAAAGTGGGTCTCGCTTCAGGTTGAGTCCCTAATCTCTCCCGCAAGATGGAACATTGTGTCGGCTTTCCTCACCCATGCATTCCCCTATCACCCAACCCTCCCTCACCCCTCATGCCCACCCGGCGAGGGTCTTCAGCGGTTCCAGCCTTCGCGACTTATAAAAGAGGTTATCTAACATTACTTTTGAGCCAATCAGCGAAAGGCTGACATCAAAATCTTTTCATAAACTCAATGTGAATTCAGTAAGGACAGACGTGATTGGCATATTTTGGCAGGCAACGTCAAGGGAAATAAATCACACAACTTGAAGTCGAAAATAAAACAAGTAGTTCTGATTCGAAAATAAAAAAATAATTCTGATTCTTGACCCTTTTCTCAGTGATTCTGTTAGTAATGTCGCTTTCGTTCATAAGTGTGAATGAACCTCAAAGGCTCGTTCACACTGAGCACACGTATAAGGTTTCGCACAACTTTTCAACTATGTAAGGACAGATAATAAAATAATATCATTTCGCATTCGATGTTCTTCAGTGTGAATGAACCCTTTCCTTCCCCTCAGAGTGGAGGAGGACAGCTGTCGCGAGCAATCACCAAAGGATTGGCTGTCGTCGCCCAGACTGAGTTATGAAAGTACGTTTATTGCTCATTAAGTGGCGACATATATAGTTTATAACGTAAAACTTTCATTAAACTCTTGCCTGCCCCAGACAGCGGAATAGTGTCCTATTATCGCCACCTTCCCACCTGTGATAAATTGCCACATTTTTATAGAATGCTAATAAGGGGGCGGTTTTTAGATCTAATTTCCTTTGATTTTGTTTGTGTCAGTTTGAAACATTATGTGTCACACCAATATAGTGAAGCAGGTCTGGCACTCCAATACCTCTGAGGATCATATTCAGTTAGGGATTGCATTCAAAATAAGTCAAAATAAAATAAATGATCAATTCCAAGGAGTACAAATGTTAAAAAGATGTATTTACAACATATCGACATCAGAAATAAGTGATAATAAAATGTGTATTCTACGTTAGAACTGACGACACACTGTGTGTCTGGGTTTTTGTAAACTCGGGGGAAAACGGATGTCAAACTTGGGTACATTAATACAAGGACACGCGGGTCTATTTTTAGCTTCACTAATAGACTCATTCTCCTTGATTAGACCTTTACCCGGGAATTCCTTATCAATATATCAGCCATCAATGGCTTGCCAAGTAACTTCTAGGTACTGCACTTCAGTGAACATTTTCCAAGGACTGGGAACCAGTTAGAGCCAAGGCAGCAGAAAGGCACTTTTCTCTTGTATAATTCATGGCCCATTACTCTCTACCCGGTAGTTCTGTATCTGTAACCAAGGTTTCTGTATCCCCTCTGAGGGCGCTCGGTAATTAGTCCAAGTATCATAGAAATCGAGTTTAATTGCCCAAATGGTTTGCATTATGTGGTGAGTAAAATTACTGCATTCACAAACTAACTTTGTCTTAGTTTTGCGTTCGTTTTCAAAAACCCTGTTTTAGGTCACAATTAGATCAAAATTAAATTTTTTTTTGGACTACATCAGTCCTCTTTTGGGTCACTGGTACTCCTGTTTCAAACTTCTTGCTCCGTCACCTGTACAAAATGACCACCGAGCCACTGTGACCCACTTACTTTTTCAAGCATTGGTGTGACTCAAACATGAGATTGAGTATGCAGCAGACAGGAGCTCTAGCCATCTAATTCGTTTGAAAAAATGTGAAAATTGTGCAGGGGCAGGAGAACTTAATAACGTACTTCACAGACCGGTGGCTCTTCACCAAACTTGACATCATTATGCAAAATACAGGAAATATGCATCAAGAGCCAATGTACACAAAGCTGAGTACACAAATAATACTACTCAGTAAGAGAAAGAGGAAACGTTCATATTTGATGTGACTTTTTCCTTCGATTTGTTTTCCTCTTTGTGATATTAAGGTATATGTCGGTAGGCGTACTACTTCTACATGGAGCAAGTATGTCTTTTTCTATTGTTTTATTATCCTCAGAAGATTTTATTATTTTGTCTTGTTTGTGACTCTTGCAGAGTTATCTTATTTTTTCGAATTCCTAGTTCTTAGTCTTCTTGTGTTAAGGTGTCAAGGACTTTCAAATAAATGACAATAAACTGGCTTCGTTTACCATAGTAAAGCAAACGAAAATAAAGAACAAAGGATGAAATCGTTTGACGTTCAGCTTTGCACGTAATCGCCGTAACCGACACCACACAAAAAACACTGCCAATTATCCAGGTACAAATGACACCCTTGGTTGTCGTCTCCAATGCTCGTCAATGACAGCCACTTAGTGCAACGTGAGTATACACAATCACAGGTTACTCTCTATAATAAATACAGGTATTGATGGAAAGTATGGAAATGCGTCCTACATAACGTTCTGCTTTCTTTGTGGTTCCACGTTTAAGATTTCGACGAATATTTTTGTGGAGTATTTTTGTTGAGTATTTTTGTGTGTCTTTGTGTGCCGGGGGTTTCACAAACTATTGGCACCAAGTCCAAGATAAGTCTTAACCTAAGAATCAACCGAACGGTTTAAAGATCCTTTAATTAACGCATGTCAGATTAGCTCAGAAAGAACAGCATCAGAGTAGAATGGCAAAGGTCCTAGTTCAATACTCACTGGAGAAGACGTTTTGTTGTTGATTTTTTGTTTACACATAGGAATGTGACTGATAACAATATTGGCCAATTGTGTGTGTTTGTGAAACCTCGATTGTAAAGGACAGAGGTTGATGTACAACTTACAAAAAGACGTGTGATGATATCTTACAAACAGATGGAAACAGATCCATCCCACAAAATCTTTTAGCGTTACACAAGCTGCACTCCCAATCCGTCTGATTGCTTTCAAAAATGTTCGTCATAATCGCAGGATTTTTCAAATATTACAGTCATTTTAGAGTCCGAAAATACATTTCTGACGGCAAAATGTTCAGTAACCTTCTGTTACGCGTCATGTATTTGAGACAAGTGGGGATATAAGGGGCATTTCCGTCTAGAAATGAGGGCAATTTACAGACATAGGAAAGTTTGTAAAAGTTCTGATTTGTCCAAAATGCCATGTATAATATCCCATAAATTTCAATCACTATGTCGCATTTAATCGAAAGAGCCACTCAGAAAATGGCAGCTGGGTGGGAGAAGGCTGGTGCGTAGTTGGGGATATTCAAAGCTGGATTGGGAACTCAGCAGTCTATTTCTGCGAGTAAATATTGCAAACCTCTGGCAATCATACTTCCTGCAATTGACCACGGAATGGCAAAAGTCAAATGTGAGATCGTGAATCTCTTTCTGCCACATAGTAGAGATTGTCATTTAAGATTGATCTCTGTTGAACTAGCCTTCTTTCTCTTCCTCAATTTTGGATTGGTCCTTGGGGGTTAATTCACACTGTGCCACTGTGAACTCGAAAGCGGCGATTTTTTTCAAGCTGAATGATAGTGTTCGTTTTCACTCAATGGGAAAAATCCTTTAGGGTTTAGACACTCTGACTGATTCCCTACATCGACTCTGATTCCCTTGAATAGTGCCATGCAGGAGAGTTCGCAATGGCTGATATCTACACTGACAATGTGAATGCATGTGGGTTGGTCTTAGTTAGTGTGACAGAACCCTAAGCGTTTGGTTTCATTGAGTGACGTAGATTATTTGAGTCGCTAAAAGATGAATTCTTGTTCAATTGAATGAGGACAAAATCAACTGGATTTTTTTTAACTTTCGCGTTCGCTTAGTATGAAAGAACTCTTATGTCGATTTAGTTTCTTCTTGAAGACAGGCAGAAAGAAAGGCCAACTGCTGTTGAGAGGGAATAGTTCTGATCAATGTCCATTGTCTGCTCGTCCGCTGAAACTGTCGTGTTGTCTTTTTGTCAGAGCTGAAAACTTCTTCGGAAATGATGCAGACAGTGCCTTCCAAGGAAGTATTCTTCGTTCACAATGTAAAAGTACATCCGCGATGACGCTTAGTACTCGCAATAGTTAAGTACTTCCTGCCTGAAATAGAGTTCGCTATTTAAGTGATGCACTCAGCAAAAGATGTTATGTATGATTTAGAACTTAAAGACTTTACCTATTGAAGTTGTCGACAAATTCAATCGGCTATGATTTGATTGTTGTCCGTCCATGTTCACTGCTTAATTGAGTTAATCTCTAAAGAACTTTCCTGGCCCACTTTTTACAAGAAAAAATGTACAGAGCGCAGTTGATTTAGGAAATTTAAGAGATGAAACCGAGTAGTTAAAATGACACATGAATCTTGAATCGAAACTCCAGTCAAATTGTATACATACGAAATCTTTTTCTCGTAAAATGATACTGTGCACAGCCTACCTACCCAACAGGTAGATTTTCAACTCTGTTTTTCATCAAAAGAACCTTACTGCACTGAGGCAGTACTATAAGTTTCATTGTTATATCATCCAGACTATAGATCTGCCAGTTATCTAATTTGATGATATCCACTGATACTCAATTTTGCGTAATACTATAGACACACTTAGCAACCATATGTCACTGACAGAATATAAATGTGCGTTCTCTTAACATTTGAGTAGCGAAATAAAAGGAAATTTAGATCACGGAAGAGGACTTGTAACTTTGCGTTACTTTGAAGGTTTAAATAATTCATATAGATTATTTTTCAGCTTGCTCGTTTAGAGTCAGCTTAGTGATTAAGTTGGGGTGCCCACAAGATTTATGGAATATGCCTTGGCACTTTTGTGATAAGTAGGCCTACTTTAAGATGCTGTCATAGGTGGGAATTCGTTTACACAGAATGCTGTCATGACGTCATTTTTAGGTGCCAGCATTGCAACGTTCAAGAGAAGGTCATATTTTCATTTTGCTGTGTAGACCACGTGTCAAGTTTGTTGACACCGATTGATAATTAACTTACAAACAATTCCACTTGAGATGACAATTCTACCATTCTGCACTAAAACACATTTATTAGAAAGACTAGCTATGAGTGTTATTTCCCTATGTGTTTGAGTTTGAGTCATGGTTTTAAAGTCATGGTTTGAGTCATCATTTGAGTCATAACTCAAATTGTTAAATATGTATATTTTTCAACTTTTCTTTGTTTTTTAATAAATATTATCAAATATATTTGCATTTTATTGTAATTTCTAGCATTATAATACCCAAAAAAGGGAAATTTTGGCCGGAATCGTCCGGTATGCACGTAAAAAACGTCCGGTACGCACATTGTTTACTCAATAAAACCATTGTTTACATCATGTGACAGGGTATCACTTCCCCTACTTAACCTCTGCAGGA